>JAMKCH010003638.1:0-113024 GCA_023653785.1 Ophioderma brevispina
ATAGGTATATCCCATTTCATCCCAGATGTGAATGTCCTCTCTATACTTCTTAGTAGACGATTAGTTTTGCTTTATACTACACGTTTTTTACTTGGACTAGGCTATAGTCCTGAATGACTACGGGGGGGGGGGGTAGGACACGATCTGCTCGATTTGGCATCGGGATTTCCAAACGGTAATTTGGGGAATTCTGCTACGTGCAGTTACTATGGCCGTCCGGCGGGTTCCAGTGACATTAAAAAACCAATCTCTTAAACCTTTGTTTCAAAGATCTTAGAAATATCATGATATTAAAAAAAAATTGGCTTCAAAATCCATTGGGGTTAGTGATTAACCCCGCTGCAAAATAGTGTATTTCCATTAACGGTCATTGATTGAAAGATTCGGACCAGGCCTAGTCTTTATTCAAGTTCCTGTGTGTAACCGTTCGATATGCGTAGAGTCGCCCTCCTACCGGCAAGTCTTTGAAACAGACTAGCACCCTGAGTTGATGCCGTTTTGATTTGCTGTTGCGGTTAGGTTTGGCATGTCCTACCCCCCTGATTGAGTACTGCTAGAGTAATCCCCATTTTTGTGATTACAATATTTTTTTCTTTCTCAATTTACTTGAGCATGTTAGAAATATTTCTCATGGGAAAAGAGAAAATGAAATTTCCTAGTGCAATATTAGATCACCAGATGTTTTGTACAAGATCTTGTCAAGAGATGAACATAATTCCCCAAAATGGCTAATTTAGAAAATGAGACAAATACAAAAAATAAAAAAAATAAAACATTGGCAAAAATAGGTTAGTTTTTCCCAATGATTGGTCCATTATATTAGATGGTGCAATGCAGAAGATGTCATTTATGTGAGTCCGTTTGCCGGTATTTTGTTTATGTATGATGATGTGATAGTATCTATTTTAGTATTAGAAATACTGGTGGGAAATATTGTGAATGAAATGAGAGATGTCACTGAGAGACTCTGTTTGGCCAGCCAGTAGCTAGAGTTATATCTATTGATGAACTGCAATAAGGTGATAGGTGTAGTACATAGTGCATGTTTTGGAATCACAGGAGCTTGAAAGCTGAACTGTCTGCTGTCATCTTGAGACAAGATTAGCTTCAGTTTTGGAAACCAATAGGATTCCAATTTGTGTTCCTAAAGGTGGGCATTGAGACGTATACCCTTTAGGTGGTAACTCTTGCATTATAGTGCTGGCAATATTCTAATGGTCCGAGGGACAACTTGTCGTCTGGAACTTCTGGACAAAACTATCTTCAGGACTGGAACATTCCTGTGGATTATACCGTGGGTATTATTGTAGGACTTGGATTTTGCTGATGATATTGCCCTGCGGGAATCCACTCTTCCAAACACACAGACCCAGCTGACCAATACTGCAGCGGCAGCAGAAAATCTTGGCCTCATAATAAGCGTATTCAAGACAGAGTACATGACTGCAAATTGTCATCCTCATCTAACACTTCAAGTGACTCCATCAACCATGTGACAGATTTAAAATATCTTGGCTCCAAATTGGCATCTGCTGCAAGCGACCTAAAAAGATGCCAAGCATTAGCATGGAGTGCCTTCTGGAATCTAGAACGTCTGTGGAAAAGCCCCCAATTATCCATCTCTACAAAAGTCAAGTTATTCAACACTACCTGTGTGACCATCCTACTCTATGGCTGTGAATCCTGGGTGCTATCACAAGACAAGGAAAGCAAAATCAACGCATTTGCTACCTCTTGCTATATGATTATGCTGGACATAAAACGGAAAGACCGTGTCTCAAACACCATCTATATTCAATGACCTATACGCGGAGCCTCTTATCACCTGTAAGACTCGCCAGCTGAGTTTCCTTGGACACATCCTTCGTCTGCCAGAGGAAGAGCCTGCTAGAAGATAGCCTCTCTACATACCAAAAGGAGACCTGGACGTCCACGCATCTCTTATTTAGCCTACATCCAACGTGTGCTAGGGTATGATAAAGGCATGATACAAGCTGAGCAGATAGCCGCACTTGCCAAAGATAGATGTGCATGGAGAAATCTTGTAATCGCCTGCTCCGCAGCCGAAGGACGATGTTGATGATTATATATTTGCATGCTGTCATTTTGGAGTCTTCTCAGTGTGATGACATATCATCGTTGAACTGCAACGCTGCTTTTAATTGTGGACATAAAACTGTGAAATCTTGTACATGTGTTTAGGCCTCATATATAAAATATTATGTTAATTTACGGCACGTGTCACAAGTAAATGCAAGCCTATATCATGTATTTGTACACCGTTGCTCATAAAGTTGGATTTTTTTTCAGACCCAATCTTAAAAACGTATTTGAACGCCTCAGTAATCATATTAGAGTAGGTGAATGATTACATAACTAGTCCCCACTACCCAGGTTAGGTGAATCCGTGCATAATTTTGAATTACACAACAATGCCTGTTGTTGGGAGCTATAAAATGTCGGACATCTGTTGTTTGTACCTTTTTCCTGCTCCAAACCGTTGTGCAAGTAGCCCATTTTTTCAGAGTTGGTTGTTACCTTTACAACACAAACTGACACATGTTCTCTAGGCTATGCCATAATAACAACATCATAAGCCAGAGTCGCTGATTTCAACGGAATTTCGCAGAGTACGGTCTGTAAAATCCTCAGACATCATCGAGAGGTGGGTCATTTGAAGTCACGAAAATCTTCACGACGACCACGATTGACTACCAGATGATCGCCGACTGCAGTATCGCGTAGAGCCCGGAAAATGCCAACGAGCCGTCTTCGTCGTTTGTGGAGAAGACACTATGGAATCATCGTTTCCCTCCAAACTGTAGATCAGAGATTGCTTCAACATGGTTACCGAGGAAGACGAAAGACCAAATGTCCACCACAGAGTTGATCGACTTCGCTGGGCTAGGGAGCACAGAAGATTACAGCTCAGACACTGGCGAATTGTGTTTATTGGCGAGAGCCGCTACATCCTTGACCATCAAGATAGAAGACAAAGGGTTCGTTGATTACGTGGTGAGAACCTCCGAGATGACTGTATTTAGGAATCGACTCAAGGTGGTGGCGGCTCAGTGATGGTATGGGCCGGTATTCATTATGGAGGAAAAAACATCACTGGTGGTGCCAGATGGAAACATGACCGTCGTCGTGTGCCTGGACATTCTGGAAAATAACTGTCTGCCACATGCAGGAAGGGTTTATGTGAACAATTTCCTGCTGCAAGACGACAATGTTACGCCGCGCAGGGCAGAGGCAGAGGGTTGGAGCAGATACCATGGCCTGCTTGCTTCCCTGATTTGAACCCTATCGGGCATGCTTAGATGCCTTAGGCCGAGCCAATGGCGGTCCGGAAAGTGTGTAGTCTGTGTCACAGACTTCGAAAGATATTATCTAAATTAGTACTGCGCGAGAAATTGACGTTATCAGTCCGTCATAGTGAATGCATGCAAATGAAACTAAATCTCAAATATCTCCGGAAAACGAAGGAGTTCTATGGAGATTTTTGCATCAGAGGGTCCGTTACTATGTTTTGTTTTGGATATATATCGTAATTGGGTCTGAACCAACCTATAGAACCTAGCGAGAAAATTTAACGTTTTTGTCGGGTACTTCGGTGCTCGCAAACACGGAAAGGTTAACACGCAAACGCTATGGGTTGCATCCCTTTTTTCCCACAATGCCTTTCGGTATTATTCCAGTCTTGAGAATTTTCAAACGCTGCGCCATTTTTTTTTCAATTTTAGAAACCGGATATAGTACTTACCGGACCGCCGTAGGCCGAGCCATCAATTACAGAAACAATCTTCCTTAAACATACTATTAGAAAATTTTCTGTAAATTTACGGAAATTCCTGGCAGCAGAATTTCCTGACTCTTTAGGGTGAATTTACAGAGTTTCTGTCAATTAACGGAACTTTGCCAATATTATTACAGAAATGTGTCTGCATTATATCACATATTATGGAAAAAAAATGTGTATTGTATTTAGCAAATCCGCGTAATTTAAAATTGCGGAAAGAAAAAATACACAGCCGTGGTGACCTAGACGGTTCGCCACTTGTATCAGTATTGACAGAAACGATAATTAAGTCGAAGCCAGGCACTTAACATGTCCTTTATTGAAAGATAGGGTGTAATGAATACTTAGAAATTTTGGAAATTGAAGAAAAAATTGCCCCTTGGTTAGAAAGGAAAAAAAGTACAAAACTAAGGAATGATGGAATTTCGCTGGGAAAATCCAATATGGCGGCTATGATAGGTGCTGTATATAGGCATAAACAACTCTGGTCAGAAAATGATAATAAGTGAACATTGGAATTAGCATGTCTATTTGAAAGATAATGTATAACCAATTATTATTAAAGATTAAAAAATGAAAGACAAACTGCCTTGGGTTTAAAAAGCAGTAAAAGTATTGTATTTCAGTACAAAACCCAATAGGGGGCTATGTGAAACAAAATGCCGGGGTCTTTCTAACCTGTGAAAAAAGTCCGGAAATTTTTGCTGCTGCCGGGGAAATTTTTGAACATTTGTCCGTTAAATTAACATTTTTATGTTTTTTTTTATTTTTATTGTTTTCTAAAACAGATTTTCCGTAAATTTACGGAAATCTGTTTTCTTAATTTACGGAAATTACTAACAGTGACAGGAGTTAGCTCAGCCTCTGACCGATGAGTGGGACGCTCTGCCCATTGGACATCCTAAACAACCTTGTGGACCATATGCCGCGACGTCTTGACGCACTGATAATGACAGGGATGACCATACTCGGTTTTAGTGACTGATTGCCATTTAAAACAGTACTATAAACATTCAGGCATGGAATCCACCCAGAAATGGTGTTATACATGTAGTAAAAATGATGATGTGCAATAAACTTGCTACAAAATCCTTAAATCTGCATTTCAAATACCCCTTTCCTGCAGGGCTAAGGACACAGTTCGTAAACATGGTAAAGGGCTACTTGTGGGCTAAGTTCATGGTGATATGTTCGAAAGAGACTGACCATTCAAGTCGTGGCGATTATACACCCTGGATATAAATAACGTACACTGTAAGAATCATTCCAAAAAGCGGTAAACTATTTTATTAACTTTATGAGCAACAGTTGTTTATCGAGGGTTGACAATCAGAAGGACGTAACTCGGGCATGAAAGAAATATAAAGAATTTATGTATTCGCGTGTAACCAACTGCTTTTGAGAAACGTGAAGTTTATAATTTTACTATGCAATATGTTTCGTTACTCAAAATGTAACATCTCATTAAGCTCATATTATGGTACTTTAAGCAAACATTATATAAAACAATAGAAACAATTTTTAATTATGAACAGCAGAATTAAAGAAATTTAAATATTTCTTTCAGGGGAGTTACGTCCTTTCGTTGTCAACCCTCGATATTTTACCTATACACAACAGGGGGAAATGTCTGCGGAAACTATCCATTTCCACTGTGACTTGAACCCCGATGAGCTAATATGGGCAAATAAAGGGTTACGTTCTAGGAACATACAACAATTTCAGTATGGTCGCGTAAGAAATCATTTGATGAGGCATTGGAACAAATTACAGCTTATGACTGGACAAATTCGGTGCAAAACATCCTTAATGTGGAGGTTCTTTATTGGGCTAAAGAGCAAATCTGTGACCATTGAAATTGAACAAGCTTTGTTGAAATTAGGACTCTGACAGCGAGAGCGAATCGGTGAGGGGTAAGTTTGGTATTTAAAACAAAATGTGAATGCAACAAATTCATATGTTTATTAATCCAAATCAATAAAATACAGAACAATAAAAAAGACACAATTTGGACATATAATCATAAAAACTATAGATGAGGTGGACATGGGACGTCACGCCGGGAAAACGAACAAAGCACTGCCCGGCAGTATGCGTGAGCACCCTTGCCAGGGTTGTGCTTTTAAAATTCGCGCTTCAATCAGGCGTGATAATGCTTTTGAATGTTGTAATGTATGTGCATATTCTTCGCACCTCTAAAACATGTCAATAGACAGGTGCTAACTCGGTTTGTAAAACGTTTGAGTTAACCTCATCTTACATAAGCGCCTGCGTGCCACAGATATAGACCCAGACGGGAATACGTAAAACATATCCGGTTCGGCCTCTTGAGATGTGTACTGATTCTGTGGATACAAAATGCAACCTCTCCCGTACGTACAGTGGACTGTATCCAAAAAGTTTTGGAAAGCTCCAGTGGATATGACGGGGCGAAATTATGATTAGAATGTCGTGGGTTCATCCCCGCTGCGACCAAACTGGGCAGGGCACTTTATTTTCCCTTGTCTCGGTGACCCAAGCGATATTTGGGTAGGTGTTCGGAGAATTTGAACAATCTAAGCTAAGCTTAAGTGCTGATAGGATTATGCGTTTGACCAGCTGCGGCCTAGATGATGCGAATGATTACTTTTCATGACGCAAGCTCAAGATGGCAACAGCGCCGTGAATCTTGTAAGAATGCCGCTTGTATAAAAAGCCCCAATATTGTTATTAGTATTGATTCTTCAACAAATGCATAAGTACTGTCTAACAAATATAAATGGTTACAAGATCTGAAAAAAAACGGACACATTCGGACTTGAGTGCAGAGTTATGTAGTAGTAGTAATTCAAAGTTTTAAGTCCGGTTTTGTCCCCGTGATCGAGGGCGGCGGATTCACCTCACACTCGCAGCAACCGCTTTACTCCCTCCTTTCCACTTCACCGAATTCAATGCATCCTCCCATCCTCGACCCAACCCTTACTACTCCTCCACTGCTTTCAAAGTCTTGAAGTGTTTCTAAAATCTTAACCAGCTAATAATTAAGTTTTCACTCGGAAGCGCTCCACCAAGCCACTCATCGCGGTCTCAAGCTGGACTTCTGGGGACAAACGTCAAAAAAACAAAAAAATATTAAAGTTCATCCTTTCGTACTGAATCTGAGCGAGTTTATTAGTAGGAGAACGATAGCGGCGCAATTCCTATTTCGCGTGCAGAAGAGGAGGCCGGTGTCGGCCAAGAAATTTCCAAATTTAGACGTTCGTTATTGATTTACCCAACACCTGAAATCTGAAAAAAATCCTGATTTTTTATATGTCATCAAGTAATATCTTATTACAAATGTTAGCTGAAGAATCAAACATTTTTTCGCGTGTTATTTTTTAAACGCGAAATCAGTTTGCCCAAAATTTTATGATTGTCTAAATATGCATTCGCGCCTAGTTGTGGAAAATAGTTAAAATCGGCCACGGTGTTATTATTCTAATTAGCAAAAGCTTTTTCGTGGCGCAAATCAAGATTTGTTTGCCCCTAAAAGGTGGCATATAGATAGACCCGAAATTAGTAGTTGTTCCTGTAGTACATTAGAATTGATATAATTTCTGCTACCAAAGAAATAATTTCTCAAGCCGATCCTCTTACAGTTGGACATTTTAAAAATCATAAATTTTTAGAATTTTGGGCCCATGCACGTTCGTGGGTCTGATCTAATGCGGTTTTGATGAAGCCACTTTCTTTTGGTAGTGATCATTAGATAACACCCCCAATAGCTTTTTTACCTGGTATTGGCGACAGAAATGCCTTAAAAGGAAAAAATGGCGATTTGTGATTGGCTTATAATTTCAAGTAAAAACATGAATGTTAATATTTGATCCTATTTCAATTAGAAAAATTTACAATTTTCGTACCAAAGATACATGATCTCAGACGTTAGTCAGTTTCACAGATATGAGGGAATGTGTTTGATGGAAAGCTTTTACATTGTTTTTTTTTTTTTTTCTTTTTTTCTTTTTTTCTTTTTTAAAAAAAATTTTCCTTTTTTTTTTTTTTTTTTTTTTTTTTTTTTTTTTTTTTTGTTTTTTTTTTTAAAAAAAAAAACGTTTTTGTTTTTTTTTTTTTGTGTTTTTTTTTTTTTCTTTTTTTGTTTTTTTTTGTTTTTTTTTTTTTTTGTTTGTTTTTTTTTTGTTTTTTTTTTTTTTTTTTAATTTCTTTTTTATTTTGTTGTTTTTTTTTGTTGTTTTTTTTTTTTTTTTTTTTTGTTTTTTTTTTTTTTTTTTTTTTTTTTTTTTTTTTTTTTTTTTGTTTTTTTTTTTTTTTGTTTTCTTTTTTTTTTTTTTTTTTTTTTTTTTTTTTTTTTTTTTTTTTTTTTTTTTTTTTTTTTTTTTTTTTTTTTTTTTTTTTTTTTTTTTTGGGCAAAGGCAGAATTTTAACTTTATTGGAACATTATGTGATATCTCTGACATTTAAATCGTACTACAGGGATTTGTTAATTTTTAATTTCAGCAATGTGAATGTTTTTAGGTTCTCTTATTATGAGCAAATTTTATGGAAAGTCTTCCGGGAATGTGGGTTTTTCAATTTTTTTTTTGTGGCAGAGAATTTTGTTTCTGTGCGAGTCATAAGAAACCTTTTTTGGGGCGGCGACTTTGAATCGGTAGAACCGATTTTAACCCCAGGGAGCTAGCACCACATGGAACACATCTCAAGTACAAAAGGATTGAGTAATTAAATATGTGGACAGACTGACAGGACCCCGAAACCACGATTTCTTAAGTGCCGCAAATGTGTTTTAAGAAGAGGGGGCCAAAACAAATTTGTACAGGGGTCAAATTTTAATTGATCCAATCATGTTGAAAGGCACACCATGTTATGTGTCTAACCTTAAGGATTCCAAAGGATAAGTTGAATATGTACGCCTAAAAGTTTCAGAGTTATAGGCTAAAAAACAGCAAAATCAATAATACGGGTCAATTTGCATGTACAGGGGTCAAATTTAAAGTTGCCCCGATTTGGATTAAATAAATGGAGGCAAATTATGGTGGAGTTCAATGGTTAAAATAAGCATTAGTTTTAACTGTCTTAAATGATTATTCCGATGGAGGGGGAAACAGAAGTCAGCGTCCAGTGCATTCAATGGGGCTTGATCTGTTACCCCTAACTTTCTTAAGCAAGCATTTGAGACACTAAAAAGATTCCTTATTTTAATCCATGAGCTCCAACAATAATTTTGCACCATTTTTTATCAAAAATCGAGCAATTTTTAATTGTTTGACCCCTGTACAAACTGTAAAGACCATTTTATTGATTTGTGCGTTTTTAGCCCTCTAACTCTGAAACTTAGGCGTACATGATTACAAACTATACCTTTCTGAATCCTTATGGTTTGGCACATAATATGGTATACTGTCAAACATGATTGGATCAATTTTAAAAATTTGACCCTGTACAATCTTGGTCTTGGCCCCCCTCTCTTAAGGCACCACTCGCGATTCGGTACCATTACCACTGCACCTTGGGTCACCTGTGTAAAGTAACGGCTTAATTTCGCAGTTTCGGGGTGAGGGGTCCGCTCAGGCTGTCTACATATTTAATCACTTCAAACCTTTTGTACTGAGATATGGTTACAAATGGGTGCTAGCTCCAGGGCTATATGTTGATCGTGGTGTTGTCCACCTCAATGACTAGAATTTGGTAAAAAATCCAAAGCAAGTGTTTTCGGGAGGTGAGGGTTCCACATGATAAACCACCGGGAGTGCACAAGAAATTGTTTCTGCTTGCGGGACTTTTGAAACAATAAAAGTGGGAGTAGTGAACCTTAGCATTTTAACTTGATAAAAGTTATGTAATACTTTGGTTAAAGGTGGGTGAAACCGAAGATGATCCAAATTTTCGTGAATGAGTTTTATCCTTCACATTGTCGTGAGAGGTTAATATCCTTGGAAGTAGCAAACATTTCCATCTTGATATAGATAGAGGCAACACGGCTATTTTAAATTCAAACGCTAAACCTTGAAAGAAGCCGGCCCGCTGTTTCCACAGAATACGGTTTTTTATAGGCGCAATCCTCTTGCTGATCACCTAGTGTTGTCTGGTTCCAGAAAACATTGGCCACTCACGGACACGCTTGTTTAAACGAAGCTTGCAATCTGATGGGGGTGGGGAATATAATGCTCTAAAGAGATATTGAACTCAGTTGATTTTGATAATTCATCGAGAAGCAGATCATTTAGAATCCTTTAGTGAATTAATTATACCTTGTGAGCGAATTAGACAAGAATAAGGATGACCACAATTACTTTTAGGTTTGAAAATTCACGTATTATTAACTGATGCGCAGAGAATCGATACTGTGTGTTGACTGAGTTTCTCCCAAGTCTCCTACATCTGGCAGGGAGAATCAATAATATTTACCGCTCGGGAAAAGTGTACATCTTCAACAACATGGAAGAAGAAACACCAAAAAAACATCTGATTTACAAATTTTTAAAAAGTTTTTTTTTTAAATCGGCCCAGCCGTTTGGATAGTAGAGCAAAAGTGTGTACTTAATTGGTCCCTAGGACCAGTGTGCGTTAATAAATACCACATATGTGAGAATGTTTCTGTCATAAAATCAACTAAGGAAGGAAACATTTCCCAGGCCTAAAATTTCACTGTGGTTAATGAGGAAGAAAAATAGTGGTAGAGTTAAAGTGGGGGGAAAATATGTCAACGCAATTGAATAAGTATATTCGAATTCGACTAAATCCACTCGTAAAAACAACCACGCGATAACTTGCAAAAATGTCAATTTCGTTGTTTCCATGGCTAAGGCACAGTGTGGCTTGTGAATGACGGGTGGATAATTTGTTCCATCGGGATCGTCTCTAATCATTGACAGATACACATTTTCAGCCAAAAGGAACGCTTTATTGCGACCTATTACAACTAAACACACACCAAAAGACGGTTTCATAACAAACGAAAAACTATAAAAACAAAGACTTTTATGAACATTCTCTTGATCGTGAACAGACAAAGAATGTATCATACATTAAAATTAATTTGTACAGCATAACATACATTCAAGATTGCAATTATTCTTTTTACAAGCTTTTAATTTTAAACATATTAAGACAACCGTGCATTTATTATAATGTGACATTTTACTCCCATTCTTGTGTAAGCTGTACATGGGCCCCGGGAAAGGTTTATGAGGCCGGTATCTGTACACTTCGAAATAATTCCCACGCTGTTGTGTCAGGAGTAATCACGGTCGAAAATATGGATTTTACCAATTAATTAGTGTCAAAGTACCAAGGGTGGTATTTTTACACAGATCTGTGCACATTTATCAATTTGTCGACATTGTTCCTTCATGGACACAGTATCGTCTAATTTTAAAGATTTTCTTTATTGGCCATTTATATTGACATGACATCTGGTAATGTGCATTCCCTCACTTTGACTTGAGTTTTAACAAGTAATTTGCTCAGTGTAACATATAGGCCTACCATTTCCTTGATTTCCATAGGTCATCACGTAATATCAGCAGAACAAATTTAAAACATCTGAGAACTAATAGTTTGCTTTTTACATTTGTAACTACGACATGTTCTTAGAGCAATCTATGACAAACACGTCTTTCGGGACGCAGCGCGCCGCTGGCTCCGTCAGCGGCGGCGCCGCGAGTCGACGTGTGATGTTTTTTGTTAGGTTGTGTTTGACGTCGTGATCGCCCCCCCCCCCACCGAGCCCGGGTGCTCGCGAGAGGCTGAGAGACATGTTAAACATGTTGCCAAAATTAATTTAAACATTAAAAACTTGTACTCAACTTTTACTTTTGTTTCGAATTCAACAAGTGGAACGTCGTTCCTTTTTACTCAATAGACCGTATTCACTATGACGTCAGCCACGTTGGTGGACAACATGCATTACATCCAGGACTAACAAAGCTACTACAATACATTAAGCTGTCCAATCGATCCCATGTTTTTAAGCGATGCCAACAGGCCCAGGGGATACAATTGTCCTATGATGTTATTATAGTACTGGAAATCGTCTATCTTGTCCACCAAAATGGATGGCTATTGGATACCAGTATAATGGAGTTACTGTGACAACATTTTTATCCTGCATCTGCATTACAACCTCATTGTAATGTTGTGACCCTTACTGTTCCTAATCAGGTTAACTTAACAATTAAGTGACCAAGGGGTTTTACCACGTTAGTGCCCAATTTCCTGAAGGGAATTTTGCACAAAAATTTATACAAAATGATATGATACATATTGAGATTTGACAATAAAATTAAGATTTTATCTAAAAGTACGTTCGGTATACCATAATACCATAAAATAAAAAAAACGTGATATTTAATTATACTTAATGCAAAAGAAAATTAAAGAATAATTAGCAGTGATTCGCGCTTCTTCAATTCAATTACGAAATGTGTTGTAATTTATGGACTTTTAAATTTGCTTTTTTCATACAAAAATTAAATAAAAAAATAAATTTTAATCGGACCCTACCGTAATTAGTGTGGGGTTCCATGGACCCAGGTCACTAATGTGACGTGCGGAATATTTTTAAAAATCTAAGAAACTGTAACCAATTTTTGATTTTGTTTTTGTTAATAATTATGTGTACAAATATGTACGTAAACCAAAGTAGTTGTTACCATTAAAAATAATAACCCTTATGTGCTGAACTCTATGGGAAAAGGACACCGATTTTTGCAACACCCATACAAAATCCCTGGCATGCCATAAAATTGCAAGTTTGTGTTAAATATTATAATATAGGTTTTCGCGAGTACATATCAAAATAAAATCAGTTTCAAAGTGTCATGAGGTGAGCGCAAAGGTCATTGGTATTTTCCGTCTTTTGCCCATTTTTGCTTTTTTTGTGAAAACCACACGTTTTGCCCTATGTAAGAGCTCACATTGTGATTGGTGTTGTCATACGGCACTTGACGTGTGCTATAAAATTTTCGGGCGAAAAATCTTCCGGAAACTGGCTTCTCGTCCCCTTTAGGCACTAATAGGAATGAAAGCCCATTGGTCTAAATGCTATGAAACTGTCAATGTTACGAAGACTGAATCATTATTGAATCTGGATCGGCTGGACTGTTTTTACATGATAAATTATGTTACTACATTTGGTACAGGTGGGAGTTGAACCCGAATATGATCCAAATTTTCGTATGAGTTTTATCCTTCACTTTGTCGGGTGATATGTTAATTCCTTGAATTAGCCACTTTCCATCTTGATAAGATAGAGGCAACGGCTATTTTAAATTCAACTCTAAACCTAAAGCAGCCGGCACGCCTGTTGCCCACAGAAATACGGTATAGCGCCATCTCTTGCCGATCCCCTATGTTTTGGTTCAAGAAAACATTGGCCCCTCACGGACACGTTTTGTTTAACGAAGCTTGCAATCGATTGAGGGTTGGAATATAAGGCTCTAAAGATATATTGACTTCAGTTTGATTTTTATAATTCATCGAGAGCAGATCATTTCGAATCATTTTGTTGAAATTAATTATACCTGTGAGCTGGAATTAACAAGAATAGGGATTACACATTACTTTTTTATGGTGAAATTCCACGTATTATTAAATGTGCGCAGAAACGATCCTGTGGTGCACTGAGTTTCTCTACCAAGTCTCCTACATTCTGGCAGGGAAATCCATAATATTTACCGCTCGGGAAAAGTGTACACTTCAACAACATGAAGAAACCACAAAAAACATCTGATTACAAATTTTAAAGTTAAATCGTCCATCCGTTTGGATAGTAGAAGCCAAAGTGTGGACTTAATTGGTCCCTAGACAGTGTGCGTTTCAATAAATACCACACTTGTGAGATGTTTCTGTTCATAAAAATCACAAGGAACATTTCCAGCCTAAAATTTCACGGTGGTAATGAAAAAATATGTTGGTATGTAATGTAGGGGGGAAAATATGGTAATGCAATATGAAATTCTATCTAATTCTGACTAATCACTCGTAAAACAACACTCGATAAATTGCAAATGTCAATTTCGTGAGTTTCCCATGGCTAATGCCACAGTGGTGGCTTGGTTTGAATGACGTCAAGTGATATTATTTGTTCATCGTGTCATCGTCTCTCCTCATGACATATACACATTTTCAACCAATAAGTTTCACCTTTATTGCGACCTAATTAACAACTAAACACAACCAAAAGAACAGTTTCATAACAAACGAAAAACTATAAAACAAATGACTTTTATTGAACTATTCTCTTGATCGGAACAGACAAAGAACTGTATCATACATTAAAAATAATTTGTACACATATACATACATACAAGATTGCAAGAATCTTTTTACAAGCTTTTAATTTAAACATTTGAAACAACTGCATTTATTAATGTGGACTTTACTTCCATTCTCTGTTGTAAGCTTTTACAATTGGGCCCGGAAAGGGTTATGAGGCCGTTTTCTGTACACTTCTAAATATAATTACCACGCTGGTGTGTCAGGAGTAATACGGTCGAAAATTAGTAGGATTTTACCAATTATTAGTGGCAAAGTACACATGTTTGGTTATTTTTTAACAGATCTGTGCAACATTATCAATTTGTCGACCAGTTCCTCCTTACACAGTAATCGTCGTAACGATTTCTTTATTTTCCATTTATTATGACATGACTCGGTAATGTTGGCATTCCGCTCCCTTTTTTGACTTGAGTTTTAACAAGTTAGTTTTGCTTCAGTGTAACCTATAGGCCTACCAATTTTCCTTGAATTTCCCTTTAGATGTCATCACGGTCAATCAGCAGAACAAATTAAACATCGGAGAAATATATTGCTTTTTTACATTTGTTAACTAACGACATTTTCTCAGAGCAATCTATTGCAACACGTCTTCTCCCTGTGTTTTTGTTTGGTTTTGAGATTGTTTTAGTTTTTGGGTTATGTGTTTTAAATGTACATTGGTTTGCCAATATTAATTTAAACATACACTTGAACTCAACTTTGACTTTTGTTTCGAATTCAACAAGTGTAAGTGTTCCTTTTTTACTCAATATAGACCGTTTTCAATATGACTTCAGCCACGTTGGGGGACAACATTCATACATTCCAGGACTACAAGTACAATACATTAGCTGGCAATCGATCCATGTTTGCGATTGCACAGGCCAGTGATCATTGTCATATAATGTATTATGTACTGGAATCGTCTATCTTGTCCCCCACATGGCTGGCTATGGAATACGGTCTATTGAGTTACTGTGACAACATTTTATTCCTGCATCTGCATACAACATCATGTAATTGGTGTGACCCTACTTGTTCCTACTCAGGTTGACTAACACTTAAGTGACCAAGGGTTTTTTACCACGGGAGTGCCCAATTTCCTGAAGGAATTTGTTGCACAAAATTTAGCAAAATTGATATGATACATATTGCGATTTGAACATAAATTAATATTATCACTAAAAGTACGTCAGGTTTATACCATAAATACCCATAAATAAAAACGTATATTTTAATTATACTTAATGCAAAACAGAAATTAAAGAATTATATTAGCAATTTGGAAGACAACTCTCTTTGATTCGCGCTTTCAAGTCCAATTCACTGAAATGTTTGTAATTTTCTGACTTTTAAATTCGCTTCTTTCATACAAAAAATTCACAATAAAAAAATAAGTAAAAATCGACCCTACCGTTATTAGTGGGGTTCCATGGACCCCAGGTCACTAAGGAAGTAACGAATATTTTTAAAAATCTAAGAACTTTAAACCAATTTGATTTTGTTTTTTGTTAATAATTATGTGGTACAAATCTGTACGTAAACAATTTTTGTACCATTAAAAATAATTAACCCTTATGTGCTGAACTCTATGGGGAAAAGGACACGTATTTTGCAACACCCGTACAAAATACATGATTGCATAAAATTGCAAGTTTTGTGTTAAATATATAATATAGGTTTTCGAGAGTAGATATCAACATAAATCAGTTTTCAAAGTGTATGAGGTGAGCGCAAAGGTCATTGGTATTTTCCGTCTTTTTGCCCAATTTTTGCTTTTTTTGAAAACAACGTTTTGCCCCTAATTTAGAGCTCACATTTGCTGATTTGGTGTTGTCATACGGCACTTCACGTGTGCTATAAATTTCGTGCGAAAATTCCTTCCGGAAACTGGCTTCTCGTCCCCTTTAGGCACTAATAGGAATGAAAGCCCCTTGGTCTAAATCCTACCTGAACTGTCAATGTGTTACCGAATACTGAATCATTCTGAATCTGGTAATCGGCCTGGACTGTTTACATTGAATTCCAGAGATGTTCCATTTGTTCAGGTGGCCTATTACTACATTAAAGGCTGACTCAGAGGTTTCGAAATAACTTGTTTGTGTAATAATTAAAATAGTGGACTACAACTAAAGATAAATCACCAAAAATGCTCAATTCTAAAGTTTGAGACGAATCGGAATTATCGTTTTGATGCAGCAAACATTTTGTACAGTGGTATAGGATACTGTGTATAACAAAAATTTTAGAACAAGGTTGTGATTTTCTATATGAAGGACGTTGATTTGAGCTTAGCTATTTCACACAATGGTTAGCATAATCACAAGCATATGCAAAAACACGATTTGTTTGAAAATTGCCGGCGCCCTCCTTGGGAAATCTCTGAGTCAGCCTTTAAACTTGCTATCTGTTATATAGAGAAGTAATATCACAAATATACATCTTATTGAAAGGGTGTAATAAGAACGTTTTCAATAATGCTCCTGGGTAAATATTTGTTTAGGTTATGGTAGAACATTCATTGTTGTTACTTTAGTCTTCCTCTTCTAACATTACTTCATAGTACTTGCTATTCTGAGCGCAACGTTGCACTGCAATTGCTATTTGATAGTTTATAACGATGCAAGTATGCACAGCTGTACGATCTACGAAAAATGATTGATATTTTCTTGATATTGTTCCCACTTTCTGTCACTAACAGCAGGGATTGAAAGACCCATATATTAGTCCCAGAGAACCGTTTTTTGACGCCCATATTAGTACAAGGTTAGTTTTAAAGTGTCAATCGTAAGTTGAGCTAATGTGCTAAAATATACCCACAACACCACAAAAAAGTAGCTAATAGTTAAAAATAAGAATTTAAAATTTACTTGTCCTTAATTAAAGGTGCGACGAGAGATTTTCAAGCAACGTTTTTTGTTTTGGGAACAGTTAAGGGTTTTGATTGTAGATTAGGGACTCGAATAGGTTTTCTACTTTTTTTTTGCCTACAGAATTGCCTACAGAAGTGAAACATTTTTTTACATGACGTATATTTTGAATATAAAAAAGGCGAATCCCCTACCTATTTGCTCCAAACTTTGTACCTAAGAAATAAATCTGGGCTTAAAATCCTTTCGGATGGGGTATTTGTCATAGAGGGCCATCCATAGTTAAAAATCAGGATTTCACCTTTTAGAGAAACCGTTATGTGAAATCTCTATTGCACCTTTAGGAGGAATAATTCTACAAATTATTAAGTAAATTACTTCTATATTGCCTTAACCAGTCGTTGAGTAAACTGGGCCTCTTTTAAAATAGTGTAGGTCAAAGTAGAGTAAAGTTCGGGTCACAAAGATTATTTATAGTTATCTACAACAAAATCTTGCACTGCATTATTGCTAAAGAGGCGTGATATTCAAATTAATTTGTTTAAAAACCAATATAATAATGTATAATTAATTTCGTATTGAAAAACAAGGGCTTCTAATACTGGTACTTATGTTATCTTTCGTACCCCAGCAACATGCACCAAAATTCCGTCTTCGAACCAGTTATATTGCTTGAAACACTCGTAATAAATAAATAGTTTTTGGTCCTGTTGTACACTGGAAATACAAATTGGTTCCAAAGTGTAGTATTCGAAGACGAGTATCGGTAAGCGAACACTGGACGTTACAGCGACGGATTCAGATAGAAACTTTTCAAGATTATACAAAAATGAAAAAGGTCAGGAGCGAATTTTGAAAAAGTTGGCTTCCTTATTCCGAATCATCTCAAGATTTAGTACAAAATAATACAAAACTTTTGGCGCGCTCAGCGCCACATATAAAAAAAAATAAAAACCAAAGACCCTATTATTTCTCTCTCACGAAAATGTCCACATCTGGATCCACGGCTGCAATCAAGCAGTGCACAGCCATAAATTATTTTTTTTCAATTTTAAAATGTATATTTATATGAATTTCATCTGTTATGTATTTCCCCTTACCTTTTATCGTTAGTTTTGTCTCATGTTTTATATTCGTTTCTTTGCTTACATCAAATGGTTGAAACACTCCACAACATGTACTGGATGATAACAAAATACCAAAGCGCAAAATGACAACATCAAAAGTGATAATTTAATATAATTTCTGACAGCAAATTATAACAAAAATATTAGAGTTCCCTTAAAATAATAAAAATGATGTTTCCTCCATGTGGGGGAGAGTGAGGGGGGTGCAGATTGTCTACAAAGAGGTTCACGATGAAATTGTATAAAAGTAGTGATAACGGATTTTTTTTTCAAGACTAGTTGATTCTATGGCCATCTTGGCTGCTAAAACGAATCTGACAAGCCTTTGGATCTCCAATGAATTGTAAACTGGTTTCGTGGATTTTGCATGGTAAATTTCACAATTTAGACACGATTTCGAAAGCAATGTTTTTTCTCAAGGTACTTTGTCAGAAACACACTGATCAGGTGTTATTAACACTTTTATTGAGTTGTGTAAATAGTTTGGAAAACACACCATGGTAAAAACCGCTATCTACGACAAATAGTTGACTATCTCTCATTCGCCTTCTCAAACTTAGTTTATATCAGTACGGTTTCAATGACAAACGATCGAGATGTCATAAAAGGTATACTTGAGAAAACTAACACAACGTAACTTACGTTAGGCCTATAAATAGTTCTAACGCACCAAATGCTGTGCCGTAAAGAAAACGCATAACAAACCGTTTATTGTATTAGTGATAACTTAATGTTATCTAGAAATCTATAAAAGTGGGAATAATACTTTCAAAACGTACTAATTTATTCTGTGACAAAAGTATAACGATTGTAAGAAGTAAGGTTGAAATTTATTAACCTCATTGATTATATAATGCATAACGTTTTGATTACCAATCAATATGAAAAGTTTCAGCGAATAAATATGACATTAGCAATACATTTAAACGCTGGAATTGTCTAAATATCTAAAACGTGAATGGTATCAAAGAAGACACACTTGTAACGTGTAACGTTTGGTTGGTTGAATCAAAGGTTACCCTAAGTATTTTGCTGAGAGTCATTTTTACAAAGGTACAAAATGGTACTTATTATATATTTAAGCTGAGTCGATTCGATTTATACAAATAAATTACAGACAATGTTTACTAGTCTCTATATGCCTTCCTTGATGCCGTGAAGTAAAACCATTTTTGTTATGTTGCGCGAAAACTTACTTTCGCTGGAATCTGTTATGCTAGCTGGAATCTTCATTATTTACGTTCCAAAAAAGTCCACTTTTATATACTTTTTAAAAATCAATATAGCGAAAGAATAAAAAAAAAACAATATATAAAATACGGCTTCATAGAAGGCATACGATAGAAGTTTGGGGAACCGAATAAATCCTACTTTAACCCTCGTCTTGCCGATCCTTTTTGTAACACGTTTAATCAAGGGGGTGGTTACCACCCCTTCGGGAATTCGTAATAAGCACTCAGTGTTCATTGTTTTGATACCAGTGGGTACCTTTGGTCCTCATCTTTGCATTCATGCCAAAATAAGTACCAACATACCTATTATGGCGTCACAATGACCGACGTCATATAGTCCGCGAATCAGACAATGGCGGAAATCCAATTTTGCGCTAAAAGTAGGAATATCGGATTTTTCGTGCGTTGTTTAGCTCTAAATCGTGGCAATTGACTAGTTATGCATAAACATGGAGTTTAAAAGCCATACGGTGCAGCTTATTTTTAAAAATGTACCATAAAATACTTTTGTATGGCAACCACCCCACCATTTGACTCTGATAACATACCCCCGTTAGGCAGTGCTAGCTTCGCATTGTATAGCGCTAAAATGACCGGAAAGAAAATGATTACCCTGAAGGTTTTTACGAATGCTTTTCAGCGCACCGAGGAAATTTCCCACTGTGGGTAACAACCCCCCCCCCCCCTTGTAAGACGAGGGCTAAGATCTATACGTACCGTAATTTACTACATCCAATTACCTCCCATTCTTACATATAATCACAGTGTTGTGGGTATTCTATAAAAAATCTGACTTTCAGGTGACTTCGGTAATGAAAACTGAGAAAGAAATAGTGAAATGATTACAACGGCTTATGATATTTTCGAAACGAAACAGATTTTTAAGGCTGGAAGAGGGGTAATTTTATACAAAAATTGTAAACACTGGGAAGATGCAAACTAATGCCATGTTGACTCAAAAACTTTTTAGTTTTTCAGTATTTTTTAACCAAATTCAGGATTTTTCCGCAAAACTCAATCACACGCCTGATAGGACCTGATATTTTGCGAAACAGATTGTTGCATGAGGGTACAACTGATGTAGTTATTTAGTGCTTTTGAAATCTGTTTCGCAAAATATCAGGTTTTGCGAAACAGATTTTCGTAGTACAATTTGAATTCAAATAAACTGTATGATTCTTCTGAAATACTTTCACTAAGTTTTTGAGTCAACATGGCATCAGTTTGCATCTTCCCAGTGTTTACATTTTTTTCTAAAATTATCCCTCTTCCCACCTTAAAAATCGGTTTCGATTCGTTTGGCAAAATATCATAAGCCATTACAACATGCGAATTTTAAAAATTCTAAAAGTTATCCCAACAATAGCCCATAGCTTACTGTACAAGTATTTTTAGCTTTTGTATAGCATTAGAAGGGGAAAGAATTCAGCCAAATTAGTTTGCAGATATGCTCTCATGGCATGAGTGGTGAGGTCGCGACTGGTGGTTAGGACGTGTCCCTTTTCGATGTAATAAGTGAATTTTAGATATCGAAGTACTTTTTGAATCCTTGATTTGTGATAAATAAAAAAAATATATACACAATAAAATATTTCTATCACTTGCAATACTTCGATTAACCGCTTCCCCATTAACAGCTGCAATAAATTTCTATAATAACATTCAACAATAACAACAACAACAACAACAATGATAAATGAAGATTTTTTCCCGTAATGTCAAGGTTGTGATGGAAACGGAACTTCATTGTTCTCCGTTGTGGTAATCGCTGCACTAGTAACATTGCTGGGCGCCAACGTTGTCGTATTCGTCCCATTGGTTATTTTCCCGGTGGCATCATAAGGCGCCAACGTGGTGGAGATAGCGACACGTTGCCATGGGAACTGTTGACAATAAGTCCTCTCTCCACTCCATTTTCCACATTCTAGACATATTCTCCTCGGGTCTCCTACCAAGGTGTAACCCTGGTTGCACTGGAATGTCACCTCTGCGCCATATTTAAAGTCACTGCCAAACCTTACTCCATGTTCTAGCTCAGGTACTGGACACATGTTCGATAATGTTACTGGAAAGTATAATTAAACAAACAAACAAAAAATAATGTGTTTATATAGGAGCTCAATAGGCTAACTTGGCCAGATCTGTCTACCAGAACAACCCAAGCATGCAGTGAATATGTTCAAGTGAACTCGGTAAGGTATTTTTTTGAATTTGATTGATTGATTGATTTTATTCTCTGCCTGCTTGGGTGATCTGGAGGGCAAACAGAAAACCATACAACATAATTTACCTTCCGCGAAAAGGCCATATACCCATACTGCTTCGGGTGTTTCCGTAAGGTGACTCACTTCTTTCTGACACACTTATGAATTCGGAAGCCATAACAGGAATAAACCACAGTTTATGTGGATTATTCCGGTAAGGTTTCTGAATTCATAGGTGTGTCAGAAAGAAGTGGGTCATCTTATTATACGGAAACTAGCGGTTGCCCGCGCTTCGCGCGGGCAACCGCTAGCTGATATCGCTGGTGGAAGGCAGAATAGAGTTCTTTAGAAAACAAAACTCAAACAGCAACAGACAAAAATGTAATGAATATGTAAATGTGCATTCGTGATTCCACACCTTCTTGTTCTATTCATGGTTTACTACGTCCCCTTAGAGCCAGAAACTGGCTATGTAAAAAATGTATTTTGATATAGACGAGTTAAAGTTATGATATAACTAAAAAAATACACAAAATCAAGTCTAAGCAGTATTTAAAAATCTGGATAAGTATATCTTCGAGGTTAGTTACTTATATAGTTTTTTCAAAGTTGATTATATAGGCCTTACACTCGTTGAGTTCAATTAATGGTCCGAAAAATGTCAAAATGCTAGCCAGTTCTGGCTTTAAGGGGAAGATATTTGTCATATCATTATTCCCCGAATTTTAGTTAATCCGATCTTGTTTTTGTTCTTAGCAATGCTTGTATCACACGGTCCCCTAGGTCACTGTGCTCTAATTTCGGTCCATATATGGACAGAAAATACAAGATTGCCGCACATCTTACCGATTGCACGTTAGCTTTAGATACACATGGATACGATGAGATAGGAAAAATCAATTGTTTTTAGGTACGTCGGGGGGTATGGGCTGCCTTTACTGTTAAAAGTATCTCAAAACACGTAAAAGTCGCAACTACAGAAAACGGTGTAATACAGATAAACATGTCAAATACACATAAAGGTCTCCCTATAGGGGAAAAAGACAGAAAGGGCGTCAATGTACGACAACGAGGTAAACACTAAAGGTCTGAATTATAGGAAAAAGTGGTGAAATGCAAGAGAAGACATCAAAAACGCGTAACGTTCTGAACTATAGGAAAAGGTGTGAAATGCAGAGAAAATCAAAAAGCACGTACGGTCTACTATAGGAAAAGGTTGAAATGCAGGAAACATCAGAACACACCAACGTCTGAACTATAGAAAAGGTGTGAATTCAAAAAACAGCAAAAACACGTAACGGTCTGACTATATAAAAGTTTGAAATTCGAGAAACATCAAAAAACACTAACGGTCTGAACTATATTAAAAGGTGTGAAATGCAGAAAACATGAAAAACACGTCACGGTCTGAACTATAGGAAAAAGGTTTGAAATGTCAGAAACATCAAAACACGCAACGGTCTGAACTAAGGAAAAGGTGTGAAATGCAGAGAAACATCAAAACACCACGTAATGTCTGAACTAAGAAAGTTTTGAACTCAGAGACCTTCAAACACGTGTTCTGCAACTACAGATGCCAAGATCCAAGAAAGATGTGAAAAATACGTCATTTAATTTATTTTTATTATCTATTTATTTTATAATTGTTTGATTTTTGTAATTTAATTTAATTATTAATTTTAAATTAAAAAAAAACGCGTGTTTTTTTGTTTTTAAGTTAGTTATTTTTTTTATCCGTTTCTTTTATTTCTTTATTATATTTACTTATATTTTATATTCATCCTTTATGCACATGTATTTAAAAAAGACCAAAGTGTTTTTTTTGATGGTAAAGCAGGTTTTCCATTAAGTTCCTGATATCTAGTCCAATGGAATATAAATAATATAGAAATAACTATAAATAATTAATATAAATAATATAAAGAATATATAAATTAATATAAAGAAATAAAATAAAGATTACAAAAAATATATTTAAATTAAAAAAAAACGCGTGTTTTTTTGTTTTTAATTAAATCAAAATCAAAATAAATAGAACTAAAATAAATAAATACTAAACAAATACAAAATAAAGTAACAAAAATAAATAAAAATAATAATAAAAATAAATTTAAAAAATCTAAAAAAATTGAATATAAAAACTGAAATATAAGAAATCTTTTATATATACACACTATATTCTCTATGGATATTGTATAGGGAAGTCAGCATATACCCAAAATCACTATCTGTAAAATTTAAAACGTCGTCTCATGAACGTCATCATGCCGTCATTTTGCGCCATTTGCGGCCATCTTGGATTTAGACTAAATATTAGGTAGCCTGAAGCTCGTCACATAGAGGTAGACATCAGATAACAACATCCAGTAAAAAAAGGTTTGAATTGAAAATTTGATAGGCCAGAATCGTTCACATAATTTTATTCGCTAATTTGGATTTTGGCAAGCCACTTGCATTTGAGATTAAATCAGCTACTTTTAAGTACTTAGGTTCAGATGCAGAACCACTGACAAAATCTGCAAATAACAGTTTCAATTACTTATTATGTAATTAAGTAATTTTGACGTCCAATTGAATTTGGCCGCCAGCTTGATTCAAGAGCCTATAATGGATGGGGGGCCCCCGTTTCCGTGATTTTGAAAAATATCTAAGATGAAGACACGAATTACTTGTAAGTGGAAGCTCCAATACACTATAAAACTAAGTAAAATAATTTTTTGGTTTCCCATTTTGGTGGCCATCTTGGATTGAGACTAAATATTAGTGCCGGTACGCCAGCAAATGATATAGTTAGAGTACCACATCAGCCAAAAAAGTATAAAAGGGGAACTTGATAGGCCGAATAGCTCAAATTACGTAATATTATCCACTAGTTTGGATGTTGGCCGCCATCGGGATTTGAGATTAAATCATGAGTAGTGCTTTCAGCCTGGATTTTAAGTCAATAGGTCAAGGATATCAGAACACCGGAAAAAATCTGAAATGACACTTTTCAACATACTTTTTATGTAATAATGTAATTTTGGCGGCAAATTTGTAATTTGGCCGCCACTTTGGTCTAGAAAAATTATGGTGGCCCCAAGCTCATTTGAAAGAGTTTGAGTTTAGGACATAAAACCGTTGAAAAAGTTTGACCCCACAAAATGCAGTTTTTCCCTGGATTAGACTTGTCTATATCCTTCTTCGCATTTGATTAACACAAGGTGACATCATTTCTGTAGTTAAGGCCGTTACGTGTTTTTCACAGCTTTCTTTGCATTTAACATATTTTTTCTGTAGTTAGACTGTTGCGTGTTTTTGATGTCTCTCTGCAGTTCATCATTTTGGAAGCAAGCACCGTTTCGTGTATTGGATATCGTTCTCGGCATTAACTCCCCTTTCTGTAGCTGAGACTTTACGTGATTTTCACATCTTTCTCTGCTTTTTGCATCTTTTTTATTTTTTTTATTTTTTTTACTTGCTGTATTTTTGACATGTTGTTCTTTGCATTAACCCTTTCTCTGAAGTCGAGACCTTTACGTGTTTTGAGTGTTCAAATTATTTTTGATGTCTTCATTGTATTTGAGACCTTATTTAATTTTGGATACTTTTGACCTTTTACCAACACGTTTCTCTGCATTTGAACACTTTTTCTGTAGTTGAGACCTTGTTCATAATTATCTGACGTCTTTTCCCCTTGTATTTGAGACCTGTTTAGTCTTTGTATACTTTTGACATAATAGCCGCCCATAGGAGGGGGGGGGGCGAAGATGTGGATCACGAAACGCCTTTATATGACAACAGCATCAGTTATGATTATGATTGTTCGTACTTACTTGGAACATTAATTTCAACCGATGTACATTTCCTGTTGGTTTTCTGGCTTCAGTTATGGTCAAATCAGGTTAATCTCACAGGACAGGTAAAGACGATCGGCCTTTTCCACGAGCCCACTCGTACCTTATTTGAACATGATACGAGTCTCATCTCACCGTGTGTTGTTAATGCATACAAGCCTTTGCCTTCTTCGTTGGTTGTTCCCCGCCGGATAAAGGAAGTCAATGCCACTAATTCTTTAAAATACGAAATAATGAATTATATATTATGGTATTTAATTATCTAGAGATGAAAATCAACATGTATATTTAATACCTTTTTAATCCGCATAAACGAATTGTTTAGTTGTTGCCGAGAAGACCGCCACTGCTAATGTGTTCAACTCCGAAATGAAGTTTCATTTTAAAATCAAAGAAACATACGGGTAAATCTCTTGAAATTATGATCGTTCACCAAAAATGATTCCCAATATATTTCGATAAGTTGTTTTAACAATAGAACTCACAATTTTTAATAGGAGGGTCTAAGAAATTGATGGAAAATAGCGTCATCCCTGCAACACGAACTTGGTTGGGTACCAATTGACTGCATTGCTTTTCTTTGGAAGACCCCAGTTAAATCCTCTACTGGTAAGCACTATTCAAAATCGTAAAACTTTAACTTATTTAAAAAACACCCCCCCCCCCCCTTGCATGCTTGAAAATTTCCACAGGGTTTAGTGTGAATTTCAAATAGCGTAGCCCAAAAAAAAAAAATCCACATCCATGATTGGGCAGTTTTTTGTAACAACATTAAATAGATTCGTTGGAATGGTTCTGAATTTTTTTTGTTTTTTGTTCTTTTGCTTTTATTTCCTTTTTTTGGCTTGTTATTATGGTACCCATTATATTACCATTAAGAGTAGAAGTTACTGAAGGAATACAACTTTTTTAAGTGTGTGTTATTGTTCATGTTTATGTAAATTTAGGCAAATGAGCTCAACTGCTCAAGGTCCTATAGTATATAAGTTTATGCTTAACGTTGTTTTAAAGGTTACGTTCCCCATGATTTAACTAACTCGTACGCCCCGGCCACTAATGCTAAACATTCACATGCCATTAATGTTGGTTCTGATTGAATCACCCTGTATCTTACCGCATACCCCCCCGTGGATGTTATTTTTTGTTCGGTAGACGAGGATCAATAGATCATCGATTGATCTTATCGACATGTACCTGATCCGAAAATCTTACCGAGAAAACGCATGCGTGACAGCAACGATAGCACTTAGGACAAACTGATGTATGAACACTTGCTTCTCAACGCGAGATGAAATGCAATCCAGTTTTATTCGCTGTCAAAATGTTCTATTATATATTACAAACTAATTTGCGGAAACTTTTAATAGACCGTAGGGAATAGGACGCCTTCTTCAGACTTTCCATATACCCCTCCCCCCCCACCACACGGTCGTTTTGAAATGGACGCGGGTCTATTTTAGAATTGACATAGTCGAGAAGTGGACGCCAGTTACATCACGTCCGTTTGATCCTTTGGCGTCCATTCGGCTATTTCTTGCATCTGTTTTATGAAATGGAACCGTAACTCCCACGTCCGTTTATACATTTTTTTCAATTCCATATAGCGCACGATTGCGTTGAAATGCTCAGCAGGACTATCTCCAAGCACGGATGCAGTTCACCTTCCTCTCCTAGGTACCGTGACTCTAGCTAATCATTTGGGAATTGGAGGAATAGGTCGTCCAGGGTCATGTGAAGGAAAAAAAAACATATCTGAAAATAACTACGTTAACCCTCGTCCGGCTGTGCTATTTTCCACTCGTTCCCGGCGGGGGGGGGGGGACCCCTGAAGTACTTAATACGCATTTTGTTGCCATGGATAGCCCTAGACTCGTCTCGCTCTGTCCATTGATACCAAAATAAGTACCGAAAATAACTAGTACGATGTCACAGTTGTGATAAATGACGTTATGTCACAAAAATTCACAAAATCTTGAAAATCAAGGTTTGGCATTTTCAAAGCAAAATTTTTATTCATTTGGTAATAATCGGTGCCAAAATGAAGCTACCTATTCCCAAAATAAAAAAAGTATACTGACTAGCCTTCGCAACGCGTTGCGAGCTTTATAACGCGTTGCGACTTCCTCAACGCTTTGTGAAGGCCCACACGCGATAAAGTCATAACGTATGTCTGCAAACCATTGGGAGAAATCACAACCCGTTGCGATATTTCTTCAACACGTTGACGGTGTCATCCAATCATAATACTAAATTCTGATAGACCCACAACGCGTTGCAAAATAGGCAACGCGTTGTGGAATCTCACAACGCGTTGTGAGCCTTCACAATGCGTAAGGTTTCCAACACGCGTGACTGTCGCAACGCATTGTGAGAAATTCATCATTCTGATTGACCGACACCACAACCCGTTTGGAATTTTCCGCAACGCGTTGTGGAATTTCCACAAAGCGTTGCGGCGATACGTTCTGACCCTTATGGCGTGTGCGCTTTTTGCAACGCGTTGTTGAATCTCCCAACGCGTTGTGAAGAAATATTAGAGAACAACACTACAGATCGAACTCCGGACCACATTCAAAACCTTGAAATTTTAAATATTCATGATATGGTAATGTTGATGGTATTTAATTATCTAGAGATGAAAATCAACATGTATATTTAACCTTTTTAATCCGCATAAGACGAATTGTTTAGTTAGGTTGCCGATAATACCGCCACTGCTAATGGTGTTCAACTCCTGAAATGAAGTTTCATTTTAAAATGCAAAGAAAATAACGGGTAAATCTCTTGAAATTATGATCGTTCACCAAAAATGATTCACCAAGTATATTTCGAAGTTGTTTTAACAATAGAACGCACAATTTTTAATAGGAGGGTCTAAGAAATTGATGGAAAATAGCGTCATCCCTGCAAACGACGAACTTGGTTTGTACCAATTGAAATCTGCATTCCTTCTTTGGAAGACCCCAGTTAAGTCCTCTACGGGTAGCACATATTCAAAATAGTAAAACTTATAACTTAATTTAAAAAAACACCCCCTTGCATGCTTTGAAATTTTCCACAGGGGTTAGTGTGAATTTCAAATGGCGTAGCCCAATCCACTATACATGATTGGGCAGTTGTAACAACATTAAATAGGATTCTGTGGGAATGGTTCTGAAATTTTTGTTTTGTTTTTGTTCTTTTGTTTTTATTTCCTTTTTTTGGCTTGTTATTTATGGTAACCATTATATTACCATTTAAAGAGTAGAAGTTACTGAAGGGAATACAAACCTTTTTAAGTGTGTGCTATTGTTCATGTTTATGTAAATTATGCAAATGAGCTCAACTGCTCAAGGTCATATATGTATATAAGTTTATGCTTAACGTTGTTTTAAAGGTTACGTTCCCCATGATTTAACTAACGCGTACGGCACGCCACTGAATGCTAAACAGTCGCATGCCATAATGTTGGTTCTGATTTCGGATCACCCTGTATCTTACCCATACCCCGGTGGATGTTTATTTTTTGTTCGGTAGACGAGGATCAATAGATCATCTAATTGATCTTAGCGACATGTGACCTGATCCGAAAATCTTACCGAGAAAACGCATGCGTGACAGCAACGATAGCACTTAGGACAAACTGGTGTATGAACACTTGCTTATCAACGCGAGGAGTGGAATGCAATTCCAGTTTAAATAGTCGCCTGTCAAAATGTTCTATTATATATTACAAACTATATTTTGCGGAAACGTTCATAGACCGTATGCAATAGGACGCCATTCTTCATGATTTGCATATAAACCCCTCCCCCACCACCACACGGTCGTTTTGAAATGGACGCGGGTCTATTTTAGAAATTGACATAAGCCGAGAAGTGGACGCCAGTTACATCACGTCCGTTTGATCCTTTGGCGTCCATTCGGCTATTTCTTGTGTCTGTTTTATGAAATGGACAGTACATTCCGCCACGTCCGTTTAGCCATTTTTTTCAATTCCATATAGCGCTAACTATTGCGTTGAAATGCTCAGCAGGACTATCTCCAAGCACGGATGCAGTTCACCTTCCTCTCCTAGGTACCGTGCTCTAGCTAATCATGTGGGAATTGAGGAAATAGGTCGTCCAGGGTCATTTGAAGGCAATATCTGAAAATACTAAGTTAACCCTCGTCCGGCTGTGCTATTTTCCACTCGTTCCCGGCTGGGGGGGGGGGGACCCTGAAGTACTTGATACGCATTTTGTTGCCATTGGATAGCCTTGACTCGTCTCGCTCTGTCCATTGATACCAAAATAAGTACCAACATAACTAGTACGATGTCACAGTGATGTGATAAATGACGTTATGTCACAAAATCACAAAATCGTGAAAATCAAGGGTTTGGCATTTTCAAAGCAAAATTTTTATTCATTTGGTAATAATCGGTGCCAAAATGAAGCTACCTATTCCCAAAATAAAAAAAGTATACTGACTAGCCTTCGCAACGCGTTGCGAGCTTTATAACGCGTTGCGACGTTCCTCAACGCGTTGTGAAGGCCCACACGCGATAAATGTCATAACGTATTGCTGCAACGCATTGGGAGAAAGTCACAACCCGTTGCGGTATTTCTTCAACACGTTACGGTGTCAGCCAATCATAATACTAAATTCTGATAGACCCACAACGCGTTGCAAAATAGGCAACGCGTTGTGGAATCTCACAACGCGTTGTGAGCCTTCACAATGCGTAAGGTTTCCAACACGCGTGACTGTCGCAACGCATTGTGAGAAATTCATCATTCTGATTGACCGACACCACAACCCGTTTGGAATTTTCCGCAACGCGTTGTGGAATCTCACAACGCGTTGCGGCTATACGTTATGACCCTTATGGCGTGTGCGCTTTTGCAACGCGTTGTTGAATCTCCCAACGCGTTGTGAAGAAATATTATAGAACAACACTACAGATCGAACTCCGGACCACATTTCAAAACCTTTGAAATTTTAAATATTCATGATATGGTAATGACTTGGGAATTTTTTATGCATAAACATCTCTCCAATCAACTCGCTACTGTTTTCGAAATGTACTTTAAACACAGATATAACATTCAGAGACATAAGACATATAGTATGAGAAATTGTAGATGACTGATCAGTTATCAAGAAACAAATAAGTATTTGCATCCAAAAGTAATCTACCCCACCCCCTTTGGGGAAATCTATCTGTTGATATTAAAATGTGCAAAATATGCGCGTATTTTTAGATTTCTTGGAAACAATATGTTATACCTTATAATTAATACATCTCATTTTATGTAATGAGTTTTATTAGACCATAAATTTTAACTCTTGACTCTATATATGAGTATTGTATTGTGTTGTATTATATTTATTATTGTATTGTATCTATTTGACTTATACAATTATGCGTGTTTCTTTAAGGGAAACCTCGTAATCGTGTTTCTTTCCCACAATGCAATCCTTCCAATATAATTTTGCACTGGTTGTCACTGGAATTTATATGGACAACATGTACTTAATGAAGAAAACTCATCGCAATCTTGCAATATAAGTACTTTTTGTCACTATACATTTATGTGACAACCAGTGCAAACATTGTATTGGAATTAATGCATTGTGGGAAGAACACTATACTTCCTCTTATTCTCCTCCATGTTAGACAATCATTTTGTACAATATAGAAATGTATATCCAAACTGTGATATGTGCCCTGAAGTGGAAATAAACATTGAATTGAATTCCTGTTATGGAAGCATCTTAATATTCAAGATGGCGATCAACATGGACGTCTTTGAAGATAAACCGTCAAATGACCATATTATATGCAATATTTACGGCTATATCATCCAAAATATTATAAAATGGACATATTAAAGTATGAGATATACTGTGGCCATTAAAACTCTTGTCTGAATTTTTTTGTTTTGTTAAAATGTAAGAAATCCAAGATGGAGACCGGTACGGCTGCCTCGAAGATTTCTTTTGCATTTACAATGCAAGCGTGGTGTATTGTATATATTTAATTATGCATCATTCAGTAATTATTATAAAGGCATAGAGTTAAAATATTTGAAATGCAGAAGTAGCTTATAAACATGAAAGATAAGTCTGTAGAATCCTTTAAAGTTAGTTTTTGAATTGAAACGTTAACATTGACAGAATTCAGAAGAAACAGCAGTGTTCAAAGATACGAATCTCCGTTCAATTGCGTGTTGCAGTAAGTGTCCGTACGGAGACTGACTAAAATATCTGATTTTGTGCTTAATGGGTTTCCTTTTTGGTCTTGTCATTTGCCGGGCATGTTAGAACTGCCAACATTTTTTTACAGACATAAAAAGTCTGATTTTTTGATGATTTTTTTTTTCGATTTAAATTTCAAGATTGTTGTCAAAACATTATGAAAAACGTACTGATTTTGTAGGTTTAAAGAACTTAAACGGAATGCATGCACGCATCATCAGTTTTCATTGTAAGTATATTAACAAACCAATAGTACCAGATATGTGTTTCCAATTGTGGAAAATGTTTTAACAACGTTATATCTTGATTTTCATTTGAAGAAACACATTTTCAAAGGGAAAAGTTTTTTTTTTTTTAAATGTTACGTCGAATAATTCGAATTAAAAAGAAATAAAAAACTATTTTAATACATAGTTTCTATTTTTGAAAACCGAGTGTTTCGGTTGCACGTGTTTTTTTTTAAATGCTATCTCCAAATGAATTTAAAACCTGGGTTTGGGATTGAAACCATTTAAAAAAAATTATCAATCGAAAAAAAAAATCAATTGACATTGACCGCTGGGCAATTTCCGTTGAGTTTTGACTCCAAATGGAGAATATTTTGGTTTCTGCTGATTGTTAAAGAAGCACTGGAGCAATTACCCAATGTTGTATGCTAATACCGTAAACAAATCAAGTACCAAGAGCACTTCTGGAAATTTGTAGGAGAAAGCCGCGATTTCATGATTGGATTGATCCATGAGTTCAGGTGGCAGATATGACAGATATAGTTTTATGTTATATAAAACAAATGTTGACTGACCTATATTCATGAGATGGTGCAAAATACCTCCCCTCGGTGGCTGGAGACCGTAGACCTACTATTTTATTTTCCCTCGACCTATTCTCGGGAAAATGGTGTCCAGTCACCTTGGGTAGTTATTTTGCATCATTTCTTCCATGAACAATCAATATCTCTATACTAACCCACATCATAGTCCTAATACGTACATCCTAGAGTTAACCTTGATCAAACTCGTAAGCGCAACCTTAATCCTACCTTAAACCTTATATCTTAAGCCTTACCTTAATGGTCTAAACCCTAACCTAATTTTGTGCCTTTCGTGCTTGCTTGTACGAGGATCATACTAGCATAATTGAGATGTCGTCAAACAACTTTTCTCCTGGTATCACTATGTTAGAGTAAGATTATGGTCCTGGAGCACTACAGGGTGTTCACAAAAATGGTGCGATGCAAAATCACCCTCGTTAGAGGTGAAAAAATAAAATAGTGATGTGATATTTTCATCATGTCATAAATGAAGTCTTGACTTTTGAATACCGTTTACAGCATCCAATTTAGTTGTTACAATCCAGAGATACATGTGACTAATATTCTAAGAGAGGATGAAATACCAATTGTGCCACTTTTCACAGAATGGGATAGCACAAACGAATCATGTTAATAGTACACGTTATTGATTCGAAAGAGTTCATCCATCACACAATAATATTATAATGCTTGGTTTTTTTCTTGTTACTTCATACCAAAGTTTCTTTTCGGAGTTAAATATTCTAAAATGACTATAATACACATTTTAAGAGTTCTGGAAAAGGAATTTCTATTCTTGAAGCAAATTGAAAATACAAATAACCATAGTTCTGTAATCAAATTGAAATTGCACATGACTGTTTATATGAAAATGGAAATCTTTCGGTGTGCAGTTGCAGGTTCTGATGTAAAATATTAAAATAAGCCATTTTGTGAAAAAGTGGCACAATTGGTATCGCGGCTTTTCTTGGAATATAAACCATATCTCTGAATTGCAACAACCAAATCGGATGCTGTAAACGGTATTCAAAAGCCAGGACTTCGTCTGTGATGTGATGTAAATATATCGTCACTATTTTATTGTTTTCACCTCCAACGAGGGCGCTTTTGCTTTGCACCATTTTTTGTGGACACCCTGTATGTTTGGGTGTTAGGGTTAGATGATCATAGAGTAAAACTTTTAAATATCCTGTGCTTCAGGAGCACAGTTGACTGTATCTTAATTTTTTTTCACTCACACTACGCATGTAACGTGTGCTTATGTGTGTGCTGGTGTGTGCGTACGTGTGCCTTTATGCGTTGTCTGGGAGTGTAAGAAGGGGTATCTCTAGGTTGGTATCTTTTGGCAATTTTGGAAGAATGATGCTATATTTTTTATTATGTATAGAACCATTAACGTGTAACGGTTAAGTAAACAACACACAAAAAAGACAAATGGCTTTTATTTGTAATAATGGCCTTTTAATTATCCATAGATGACATTGTGTTATAATACAGTAAATATCTCTTGTACACATATACATACATTTTCCAATTAGCTTTTTACAGTCAATACAATGCATAGCTCAAGACATTATTATAAGAGATTTTCAAAACAAACGAATGGTTCACATCCTAACTCTGTTACCCAAAACAAACGTGACTTTCTTCATTAACTTAAATCTCTAGATACGTTGAAATAAGAGTTGTTGTTATTTGAACTCTAATTGGTTTGGACTTGCTATATTAGAGAATGAAATGTTTCACGAGACAGGGCTCCAAAACGCCTTCAATATCAACAAGATTATATTTTAAAATGAATGTTCTGGACCAGGTAATATTTCCCAAAATATGACATGTGTTGTTGCAATTAGGAGTTTATAATAACAAGTGTTCTAACTGACACTTTTGGTCTTTAGAGATATGGACGTTTCAGTTCGCCCCAAAAAAATATAAATAAATAAATTTAAAAAAAAATACAAAAAAAGTAACCAGATTGTAACGGAAGTGAGGACCCTTAAACCAATTTATTTGGAAAATTATATAAACAAATTGTGTCTTACTTTTCAAAGGCTTATCAAAGCAAATCTCTAAAATTATATTAATCTCACAAAAATCCAAAATGTCAGTTTGACATTGTAAATTCTCAGCTCACTCAATGTTATATATTTGGGACGAGTACTCATGGTTAACAACACTGTAGCTTCGCAACCTCTTAACCATACCACAATTCTGTTCTAGGTCTCATTTCCTTTTAACCAACTACTCCTTTTACCGTTAGAGAATCGTCGTAAATTTACCTGGACTGTTATATGAATTACTTGCTAAATTTATATTTACCTTTACTGTCAAACGGACATTTCACGGTGATTTTAGACTGGTTTTAAATTTACAGGAATTTTCTATAAGTTCGAGGATGCATCCCGACTAACAAGTAAGGAAACTTCTTATTTTATAAACAGCGACGAATCAATTTAATATGATTTTAGCCGTTATTCTGACATGTTTACTACAAACTATGCCATTTTCCAGTGTAATTTATGTGAAAATATTCGCAGTAAATGCTCTCACGTTCATAATCAAGCAAGGTTTTGCTGAAAATTACGTATTTTCGCGTCAGTAATGAAAGTTGACAATAATTTCTAGTAGTGTAAGAAACTCTTTAAAAAATCCCTAATTTAAATATTTGATTTCTGACCTTAAACAGGCATTTTGAGAAATGATACACATTAATTAGTGGTTGATAGACCAAGTATAGGGGGAAATGTCTTATAAAAAAATCCTTAACTCTTAAGGCACATACCTAATTAATTTTAACCAATATTTTTTTTTAAATATTATCTTTCACAAATTCCCTAATTAAAATAATAAATTATGATACTTAACAAAACTTTGCATCAAGGTTACCAGCGTCAAAGATATTAATGAATACTTCCAGTACTGGAGTCTTTTTTGTTATCAAGGACGTAGCAGAAAATCCAAACCGGGGGGGGGGGGGGGGCTTAGAGCGCAAATCAGGAATTGAGTGCTAACTCAACCCACAACAGGCGCTTGGATTTTACGTAATTGTTTTTTGGCAGAGCAGAGAAGAAGACAGTAAGTGTACCCAAAGGTCCTTTTCTTTGTGAGTCTAGTCATTGGAAAAGAGTTGATCAGTTCAAAAATCAAATGACCAACAAAATAAGCATAATACAAAAAAAAAAAAAAAAAAAAAAAAAAAAAAACAAACAAAAACAACGAATAAAAACAGTTGCATTCCAATGTCTCAATATATCTGTTTTAATGAAAAGCAGCATATAATGGTACCTGGGTAATTCTACATAAAAATACAGTTGCTTTTGTTTGATAAATGTGATTATATTTTGTAATTGTTATAAGTTTATTTTAATGAAGAAAGACACATTTATATTGAACGAGGACAACATGATTTAAACAGTGTCCCGCGTTACATCTCAGTCACCGCTTCATTCTTACTGTCTGTTTCCCTACACAATTTTTATGCAGTAGGTCCCCGGCACACTCTTCTATATATTTGTCCACGTTGTTAACGTTTTCTCACTATCCTCATTATTTGTAAAGCTAATTTTCTCATAATCAGTTTAATTAATTTCCATACTCCAATGCAGCATAGTACACGTAATAGACATAACTTCCGGTGTAAAGAAGCTGGGTGTCCCCATGAGGGAGTGGCCTAGCTACCATGTCAACATGTACGGCATAAACCGTGACCTTGTAGACGAGGCTATTTGGGTACAGTGCTGAAACAAATGATGCGTAAGCACGCAATGGAGAACACAATAGCTAGACGAGCGGTGGGACACTCAGTCACACGGACACCCGTTTTTCGGTTCATCCTTCATGTAAGACATCATGGAATTAGCCTAGCATAAAATCTTCTATAAGAGGATCAAAGAATTACAAGGATTGTACAGCTTTATTCCGTAAAAGAGTCTTTACTTTAGTCTAACTCATGAATATCTTGCACCAAGGACACACTCGTTTTTCATGGCACCGGTACACAAAACTATACGATAGTCAATTGGATATCAGGAACATTTTTAATTTTTTTAAATATTTAATTAAAAGGCACTTTGTTTTGCCAGTGCTTCTGCTGCTGAAGACGAGGTCTCGTCATATGCATGATCAATTCTAATGATGTTGTTTATGACGATGACCACGATGATATCATAATAGTGAACGTTCGATTATGACGACGGGTGGTTTGGCGACAGTGAAATTGACACGTCATGTTATCTACGCATGCTTTCAGGTCATCTGAGCAAGCGCAGATTAATCGAGGCGCCAATTTGACCGTCCGTCGTCCAAATCGAAAGCTCGCTAATGACGACGATGGCGACGATGATGAGGATGATGACAATATTGATAATGGTGGTAAAGTGACGATGATATTGATGACACCTCCAATTATTACTCAGCAGTGCCTAGGCATAGAGTGACGTCATTGTGAATAAAAAGCATCTTAATGGAATAGTAACTATTAAATACACATACGTAAGTACAAAACATACGTCACTGCATACTTTTCAGTATAAGCATGATATCACCGTACATAATTTACAACCATTATTTCTTAATGGACGGAGACCATTGTTTTAACTTTGTAATAAAGTTTTAATGTAGAACCCGAAAGAATCAATATTAAAAGTTGCGAATGTCTTTTTAATATCTCAGATAACACGTTTGATATTTAAAAGGAAATAAAATTATCGAAATGTTATTTTTTTTCAAAGAAGTTTATTCTGTCATTGTCATCAGTGATTGATTGCAGACTATTTCTTTGGTGTTCAATTGATTTAATGCTGCAACTTAAGATAACAAATGTAGTGACAGAAGAAAAAAAATATGTAGCAGAAAAAATGCTTGTTAACAGTGCTAAGAGATGCTTCTATTAAACTTTCAATCATAAAAATCAGCGTCCTACAGTTTTACGATTTGAGTGCACCACGGAAAATACAAGCAAATTATGAAAGACGTAGTAAAAGGTATTTTATGATTGATAACCATTTTTAAATTCATTAAAAAAAGAGTTGTCTCCAACAGTTTGCTGTGGGTGCTTCCATAAGATAACTCCTTTTGCTGACATGTACTTGTTGACACTTTTTCAGCGCAATTATAAATCCTGAAATTACGCAAGTACAGGGTGTCTCAGAAAGAATTACACCTTAACTATAGGCGACCTTAACTTCAAAAGTAAGAATCACATTTGAAAAATTTAAAAAGAATCTTAAACCACAATTACGTTTTGACATTTTAATGTAAACATCACTCGAATCGGATCAGTAGTTTTGAAGAAATAAGCGATTATGTAACACATGTCAATGGACACTTCCTTCCAAGCTTGCTCACAATAATGCAATAAATCCAAGACAAAGTTGCAGACTTAACAATGTGCCACACATCCACAGATCAAGCTTTAACAGGATTACCCACTTAGACCTGAAATTTGAAAGAATTATGATTATTTCTCGCCTGTTCTGTCTGAATCACTTTATTACAAAACTTGGAAGGAAGTGCCCATTGGCATGTGTTACATAATCGCTTATTTCTTCAAAACTACTGAACCGAATCGAGTGCTGTTTATATTAAATATTGAAAAATAATTGTGGGTTAAGATTCTTTTTAAATTTATCAAATGTGATACTCACTTTTGAAGTTATGGTCAACAATAGTTAGGGTGTAATTCTTTCTGAGACACCCTGTAGTTTAGATTGTTTAACCCTATACTATATAATCAGTGATTAGAAATTATATACCTTTCTAAACGCTATTTGCACCATGTTGTTAAACATTTTAATTTTTTAAGTATCTAAACACCCTATATCTAAACAGGTCTAAATCTAAACATATTTAGACATTTGACTGTTAAGGATTTAGGCATTTTGACGCCAAATGTTTAGATTTCTAAACACTGTTTTTACAGTGTAACTCTAACTCTAACCCTTAATTTAAGCCGCAAACTCTAACCCTATCTTTGACCTTAACCCTCACCCAATTTATATAATGCGTGACTTATACCGTACCAGACTTATGGGAGAAGCTATACGGTTTTATAGTCCAATAATTGTATGATTTGACCCCACACAAATTGCAACAGAAACAATTTTGGTGTTAATATACTCTGAAATAGTCCAAAATAATATATTAAAAGTCTACCAAAATCAACCTAGTGGAACATGTAGAAATAAGGGGGCAACGTTTGTACAGGGGTAAAAATTAGAATTGTTCGAATTGATTTAAATGATATACCAATTTATTGGGCTACTCCTAAGGTTTTAAAAAGGTATAGTTTGCCCTATCTACGCGTTATCACTGGTTATAGTTTTAGTACAATAGGCTCATAACAGTTCAAGGTCATCCTGGTGTAAAATTCATAGAATTTTGATCGGACTGGTTGTAAACTGTTAAATTTGTCCCAGTAGATAAGTAAATGTAAATAGATTCTTTTTTTAACTTTCAATATAAGAATTACAGGTGACCTCCCATAGACCCTGTAGCCCCCAGTCACATTTTGCGTTCCAATAACGAATATTATAGATGGTGCAACCAGTATATTTTCGGGTTCTGTATCATTAGACGAACAATTTGACACCATTTTTATAACGAACGGATATATCTGAAAATTTACCCCCATTGTGACCTTGAACCTATTTTGACTCATAACTATTGAACTACAACCTGCAGATAGGGCAAACTATACCTTCTTTTAATCCTGGAAATGTAACGAACACGTTGGCATACTTTTCGACGCGTTTTGATACTTTCATATTTTGACCCCTGTATAAACCTTACCCCCTTAAAAATATATGTTCCACTCCTTTGATTTTAGTAGACTTTTGATATGTTGTTTTTAAAGGTAATCTCAATACAATTCTGTTGGAATTGATTCTGTTGCAATTAGTGTTGGGTTAAGGCAGCATTCATTCTATTTTGACTGGCCTATTAGAAGCAGGAGGAAAACGGTGTATTCGAAAACTGCGAGTGCGAGCATGGACCAGAAAAACCCAGGCCTCATTTATAGAATTATACGTGTCAGAAAAAAAGTGTCAATAAAATGGGTGACCTTATGGAAACACCTAGTTTGTGCCTTTGCAAATCAATATGTTTGTATCACAAAGGCTTAACAGCAAATAGCAATTGGTGGTTTAGAAAACGGCCAGGACGAAGAAATTAAACACGTACACACACAATTTAACATTTTTAAGTACATTATTACAATCCTACTCCTACTCTCTTATTACATTAAATTAATCATGTAAAAGGAAAAAAAATACATACTGTAAAACAGTGATCAGAAATTAAACAGCTTTCTAGTCACTATTTGCACCATATTCTTAAACATTTGAAATATTTTAACACTTTTTCTAAACGTGTTGAATATCTAAATATTAATATCTAAATATGTTTAAATTCTGAACATATGTAGGCATTTGAGGATAGGTGTTTAGACCTAAGCACTACTTTACACAACGTTTCTAAACATTGTTTTACAGTGTATATTGGATTTTGGTGACATCTGTGTTAATTAATCTACTCCCGATTCTAAGGAAAAAGAAAAAAAAATATGGAATCATAATCCTGAGTGTGGGGCGTTTGTTATGAGGAAATTCACTTTCTAACTGCGATGAAAATGTCTTCATGATTTTCAAAGTAAAGTCACCGATAGAGACTGTTGGTTAACTAATTATCTTTGACGGAAACTCTCTCTCACGCACACCTTTTTTTATTACAGTTGATTTGAATGCCATGCTCTATCCCACCTACGCACTATAGAAACAAAATTGGTTTAAAAAAGGATATACATTTGTTGAATAAAGTCTTAGAACGCTTTTAAACATAGGTGTAATCACGACCAGTCATGACTAAACGTCTAAACGCCTCCTTAAGTCATTGTTAGATAAACCTTAAGTGTGGTTGACTACGATTTTACTAAACAAATGCTTTTCATTATTTTTTTTCAATCAAAAAATTTATAGTGTAAGCATTTCTGAAGGATACTGATTCGGCATTTTTGCAATTTCTGGAATCGGGGCGCTTTTAGGGAGAAAATTAACACAATGTCATCCGAAGTATTTTGCGTAACACTTGTAGATGAATCCCTATTTTTTGGTAAATGATTGTCCAATTCACTTCAGTGGATGCAATGATTTCAACTATTAGTAACAAGTTGGTTCCTAGTGAAATAAATAAGGCGTAAACGCATCACAAAATGTCTTGGGAAAAACTTTGAAAGATTTTGCAGAATTACTGTTTTAGCCAGATTGCACCTATTTGGTAGTAACATAAAGAGCATGTAGGAAAAAAATCTAATTAGTAACCTTTATGTAAAAATAGTTGTTTCTTATTGGGAAAGGGTTTTAGGTAATGCAGACTACCTAAGACTACACGTGCAACTAATCGCGCTATTTTCAAATTATACATTACGAGGAGTAACTTAAAACTTAATCATAATTCTAATTTTTAATGTCCTTCCTTTAGTTTAAACAAAGACAGCTGCCTTTTCTCTTGTGTCAACATCTATTTCAAATCTACAAAACAACGAAAAAATATATTTAATCTTGCACTTTTAATTTTCTACACAATAAAAACCTTTTCAATTAAGTTATATGCGTATGCACCTTTGACAACAAAAAATAGATCATTTATAAATACGATAATACAAAAGAATTGTCATACAAGTCATGAGTAAATTTACAATTCCATTCAAGCACCTGTTTCAATATGTATATTGCGACTACTTTGCATTCTATTTCTATGCTGCAAGAGACGGGCACGTTATTTTCATTTTTCGTAATGGGACTAAATTTAGGTCAATAAGTTTATTTAAACCTAGTTTGACAATTCTTATTCATTAATCAACCATTTGTAATGCCTAAAATAATCATATGTGGGTAGCATTTCCAGACATGTCACTACAATAATGTCCGCATTTCTATTTTGTATCAGTATTTTGATACATATGAATAGGAAATTGTTCAAGAATGATTTGGGTGGCTTTTAGTCATAAGATCTGTTTCAACCTACAATACTGAAGTGCGGAAATCTAGAGGAAATATGAGACAGATTCTCTCTTATTTTGCTTTTAAACGGACGATTTCCTTACAGAAGTCAATCAATTTGCCTTAAGTCCAAAAAATCTCCACTTCGAAGATAAAAAAAAGGAGGGACGTGAATATATGCAATGCGGTAGGCCTATTCTTACGTTAAGTTATTCAGCTTATTATGATGACTGCATAGTAGTACTAATTGCATACTCATAGGACCGGTACGCAATTAACCCTAATTAATCTTAACCAATTGCATTCCCAAAAGCAAGACGTAAAATACATTTAACATCCCCGTGTTTAGGTGTTAACCAGTGAGTGCCCATGTTTCGGATTACAAGCCATCTTTGAGGGTCAAACAATACACTCACCTGAATATTGAATGTGATCCAGGTGCAAAACAGGTGCATGCTTAGCGCATAGATCACGGCCACCTCAAAGACGGTTGCTAATCGAATCCGAAACACGGGTACTCTCTATTCGTAAAAAAGGCACAGTTTTGCCTTACGTCTATCTAAGCTAGTTAAATACTATTTTCTTACCCAAAATACAAACAAATTGTGCATTGATTTTGGTTGTTTTACATAAGACATTTTCAACAACTCCCAACATTTGATGATCTTCGTATCATCAATATAATTTAATGGTAGTAAAATACCCCTTGCAGTCTTGTTTTAATAATATAATTGAAAAGAAATCAAACAAACAAAACAGGTCAGAAGACCTTCACTATCTCCATCTTCCCCACGATCTTAGGGCCTGCCGAAATCTACTGGGGTAGCAGTAGCCTGCGTTGTTGTTGCTGTAGGTTTGTCCGGGGGAGCACTAGTAGCGATCCGCGGAGCGGGTTCTATAAAGGCAGGGTTGCAGACGGTCTTCTTTCCGCTCCATTTTCCGCATTCTAGACAAACTCTTCTTTCGTCACCAAAAAGATTGAAACCTGGGTTGCAGAAGAATGTCATCTCAGCGCCCAACCCGTAATCACTTCCAACACGAATACCATTTGAAATTTCTGGTTCCGGGCAAGTATTGGTTAGCGTTTCTGAAAACAAGTAATAGATTAACATTTATTTTAGTAACTCGGTTTAGGTACATAATGATCAACTGCAGCTTGAATGGCATCTTTAATCGTATTCAACTGATTTACATTAAAGCAGAAGAGTTATTGCAGGAAGAAGAAAAAGAACAATAACGAAATATTAACAGGAACAATTGCTCCACCATTCGGACTCTTGCTTGACACAGTTTTTTTCCCTTGATCCCTACCCAAACCTTACCATAACCCTTACCAAAACTCGTTTTCAAAACAATTTATAAGAAACGAAAAAAAAAATACAACATTCTGTAAAACGTTAAAAACATGTTTTAATCACGTTTTTATGTCTGCCGTTTAGGTATAACACTACCTTTTGATTTCTTGTCGCTCAAAATCCATGTAGGGTGTAATGTGTGTCAAGCAAAAGTGTGTCAGGAAACGGAAGCAATCCTGTACGCCACAAAATTCTCAAATACATTTTAGTCATTTTAAAGGGGCTACGTATGAGTTCAGTATGAATGTAGGGAGAAAATAGCAGAGTAACTGCCCCGTGTCCCACCAATGGAATTACGAATTATGACCAACGTTTGTCCATTCAGTCCACTCTTTTTCATACCAGCAATGCTACTGTAGGAAGGTACAAATGCCAACATAGCAATGTACTTGAGTTTATGGATTTTGTCACGTAACAACGTCTCAAAAATCTAATATTCAAAATCTAATATTAAAACATATTCCCAGGGGGGGGGGTACTCAACACAAATGACCATACAGGGACGTGCCACAGACATCGGTCTCATTTTCAGCCTTCTGGTATAGCAATGACCCCTTTTTTCATGCCAATTTTGGTATAGCAATGGCTCGTTTTTTTCAAAATATTCTCAAATTTGTTGGAAAATTAGTCAAATTTTCTTATTCGGAAGCCAAAATTTCTAAAAATGTTTGGAAAATTAGTCCAATTTCCTAAATCTGAAGCCAAAATATTCAAAATTTGCTTAAAATGCCAAATTTTGAGGAAAAATTGGCAAATTTGTGTTAAATTTGGTCCAAAATTTGCATCTCTGGTATAGCTATGGGTCCCCTTTTTGGCAAAAATTGGTATAGATATGGGTCCTACTTCCAGACTCTCGGAGGCACGTCCCTACCCAAACCAAACTTGGGTACACCCCCCGGGAACATATTATATTCTAGAAAATAGTCTTCGACGACCGAAGATACTATTTTTTTTGGCATAGGTGCAGCACGTTCAAAGACTTAAAGATAAATATAACACGACTTTAAGTAACGACCGGAAGTTTGAATTATTTTTTCGCACTATGATTGGTTGAAGGCCTGCACATATACAGCGCATTGGCATGATTAAGATGATGTCCGACGCAACACAACGTTGCCAGAAACCAATGGTCCTACCATGCTCAATCAAGTCCTACCATGCTCAATCAAGCAATGTGAACATTTTGAAGGATATGGGTATATATTATTAGATTAGGGATAAATTTATCTAATCTGTGTGGAAATATTTCGATAAGAATCAAATAACCAAAAGATCACACATAGAAATTTTACACGTACCAAGATTTTTAGCACTTTATCTAAAAATTAACAATTATCTTTTATAAACTCTAGCTTCGGGTCATACTTGTACCGCAAACGGATCGCAGGTAAAAAGAACTTGCAAAATAAACCCTAACTTCGGAAGCACTCAATTGAATAAAGTTCTTGTATGAACGGAAGCTAGGAGATACTCCTTTTCATGAAGGTATCGGACTCGGCTTATTTATTACCGGTGTAGCCTATAGTACACAGATAACAACTTACAAATAAGCATACATATCTCACTTCCGAATGACACTGAGGGCGCGCTTAAACCTAAACGCACCCGTGTTCCTTTAATGTCATTGTCAGGTCACAATTAACATAATCAGTCTGCTTCACTTACCGGATTGCTAGTATTTAAGCTAATAAGCAGTGTCATTATGGGTGGTTTTTTTTAATGTAAGAGTGATGTAAACCATATTTGAAAGAAATCATCTAATATGAAGCTCACTATCTCATCGCATTAACAATTTGACATCAACATGTTTAATAATTCATTGCATATCACTTTAAAAGTGAAAGCAAACCGTATGATTGAACTATAATTTTAAAGAGTGACCCTTAAAGGCGGAAAATAAGAACATTTCCCGAAACCGTTATTAGTACGTGACTAGGTTAGGATTCTAATTTTACGGGGTAGCTAGGGCTTTTAGGCAATGGTTTAGGGTATGAGGTTAGGTTATGTTAAAACATTTTTCCAATGTCTCCCAAAGTCCCTTCTTTGTTGCCGATCTGTATTGCTGTGTTGTCTTGTTAAAGGGAACAAATGACCAGATGATAAAAATACGAGGGTGTCTAACCACTATAATTCCATCAAGATCATTTTATGGTATCATGATTTTATGATGATCGTACAAGCATTGAACATGTTGAAGGAATTTGTAGCATAGAGCATTATTCAGACACAATAACATACATATCTCACCCAATCATTTTGTAAGGTTTAGGTTTCGTATAATTTCTGGGTAAAACCGGGAATTATACTTTGGTGCGACTTGTTTTGCGCAACGAAACAGAACGAAACAAGCTCAATCCACCCATTGGTTTACACGCTTTACATGAATGTGCATGTACGATGACGGAATAAAGCGCGTTATCCAATGGGCGCACTGAACCTGTTTCGTTTCGTTGCGCTAAATGAGTAAGCCTTACTAAGCCTTTTGTGCAAGTTCGGTGCGATAACATCACTGTATTAAGGTCCGTTCATACTCCACTACATCTCAGTGCATTGAGGTGTGGTAGAAAGTGATCGATATATCAGCAACGTAAAGCACATTGCAGCGAGGTATGAACGGACCTTCACCTTGGGCATAAGCACTGCATTCTGATCAATATTTTTAAATATTATACGCCAAATTAACATTAATACTGTCATGAATATCCATAGAAAACACACTGCCAGTGTACTTTCAAAATTTGTACCAAAAGTCTATACACGACCAGGTGCAAGGTGAATTTTGACAATGATCTCATGGAACTGATCTAAAAATTAAGTAGATTTTGATTCACTTTTGCCAAGAAAATTAAAAACAAAATAGTGGATGAGATATGTCTTTTATTATGTATAAGTATTAGTTTATACTACATATTCCGCTTAAGCTTTGTAATTTGTGTTCCTTGTTTTGATTTAATTGAAACAGTATATTTCATCACTTTTGCACTTTACAGCAGTGTTGAAACATCAGATGAAATAAGCTGGAGTCACGCTACGATTTCAAAAATTGTTCATGGATGGAATCTCGACAGCACTAGCAGTATCGTTGAATCAGTGAGTAACTAAACTTCTTTGTTTGCCACTATTATGAATAAAATCGATCCAAAGGCGTATTCAACTAATAATAATAATATTACACGTATTAATTGGAGCAAGCGGTATAAACACACACACATGGATTTTTATTAATGCACTTAACCCCAATTTGCAAAAAGCGTTTGATCTGTTAGCATAGCAGAAGGCTAAACGGCAAGGTACATCAGGTTTTAATCACAAAGGTTATGACACGCACAAGTATGTTGAATTGTTTTAGATATTCGCACTTTTTTGTAGTTATTTGTTTTTTGTTTTCGATGATTATGTATGGTGTATTAAAAGACAGGGCTGTAGCGCGAGTCATTCTATTGAGGGAACTATATTTTAGTTCATTCGATGGTGAAACTACCAGTTTTGAGGCAATTGTTCAATAGCATTTGTTTTCAATTTGGGTTTTAATTGAGGAACGTAGCCCATCACGTACCCCTCAAACGCTATATAAGTGAGATCTTGGCAATTTTATCGGGTAATCATAATAAAATCGAATAAAGGGTGAAATTTGAAAGAAAGGATTTGTTGTTTTCATGGAAGCGGAGTGCAACTGTTACTAATTGAAGCGAATTCTTAAAGCAGTTGCTTATTTTTCACGCTGTGCTCTGTGACCTAATCTAAAGCGTATTTTGGTGCAAATTCTGCAAAATGTCCCTTCGTTCAATGGCTTGCTTATTTAAGGAGTGCTAGTAATCGCTGTGGCTTTGCGTTCCGATTTGATAGACATTGACTTCTCATCATTGGTTAAATATGTAGACAGACTGACAGGGACCCCTGAAACATAATTCTTAAATGCCACAAATGGTGCCTTAAGGAGAAGGGGCCAAGACAAAGTTTATACAGGGTCAAATTTGTAAATTGATGCAATCGTGCTGAAAAGTATAACATGTTATTTGTCTAACCACAAGGATTCAGTAAAGGTATAGTTTGTACTATTTACAACCCAAATTTAAGAGTTATAGACTAAAACAGCAAAAATCAATAAAAAGGGTCAATTTCAGTTGTACAGGGTCAAATTTTTAAGTTGCTCCGATTTGGATAAAAATGATGCAAAATATTGGTGGGGCTCATAACATAAAGACTAGTTTTGGAGTGTCTCAAATGCTTGCTTAAGAAAGTAGAGGGGAAACAAGTAGAGCATCAGCACAGAAGGTTTTTGGTTACGAGATACCAATATCTGAACTCGGGAAAATTCAGAGAGAAATAACACTTTTGCAAATATGAAAGTCTGCCGGGGACCCGTTGTTGCGTGTAGCCCCAGGAGAGGGGTAAAGTTAAAGGTGCAACGAGAGATTTCTCACATAGGGTGTCCCTTAAAAAATCGAAAGTACTGATTTGTGCCCTGATGTAAAGCTTTCCATCAAAAATATCCCCATCTAAAAGGATTAGGCCGAGAAATGTTTCTTTGGAACAAAACTTGTGAAATTTTTAATTTCGTATAGGAGCAAATACGAAATTCAGCCTATGTTCCACATTGAAATACAAGCAAATCTTAATCGCCTTTTTTCTCTCTTTTAAGACATTTCTGTAGCGAAATACAAGGCAAGAAATCTATTGAGTGTCTTAATCTATATGAAATTACTATTATGACGCAATATTTGGGTGCCTCAAAATCTCTCGTTGCACCTTTAATACGGGGGTCAAATGTTTGAACTGCTCTAAATCTAATGTAATATAGCTCAATTATTCCTTAGGTAAGCAGGAGTAAGAAAGTCAACTGGGTCACACGCGTGTGGTGCTTCCTTTCCAAGATATTTGGGAAAATAGGCTAAAGATCATTTGTTTATTCAAGAAAGGTCACCCGTTGCAATACCCAGATTTGTTTGTAAAAATATTTTTTTTAAATGTTTAATGCTACTGAATCCAAATATGAAATGCTTTTGCACTTTCGGCGTCTCCTTGTTGTTATAACGGAAGGGGTACAAAATTCCCTGTAGGACTCTATGGGGATGGGGACATTATACCCCTCCCTATGAAAGGGAACCAACCCTATGCAAAATAAAAAGCATATTTTGAATCAGTATCATTAAATATGTTTTTAATATTTTTTACAAAGAAACCTTTGTATTACATTTGTTGACCTTTCTTGAATAAACAAATGACCTTTAGCCTATTTTCCCAAATATCTTGGAAAGGAAACGTATCACAACATGTGACCCAATGACTTTTTACTCCTGGTAACCTAAGGAATAATTTGAGCTATATTTTCATTAGATTTAGAGCAGTACAAATATTTGACCCCCATAGTAACTTTACCCCTCTCCTGGGGCTACACGCAACAACGGGTCTCCGGCAGACTTTCATATTTTTTTCTGAATTTTCCCGTATTCAGTTATTGGTATCTCGTTCGTCTAACCAAAACCTTCTGGGCTGACGGTCTAAAGGTCAAGCCCCATTGAGTGCAATGGATGTTGACCTTTTGTGCCCACTACATCGGTAACTAAGTATTTTAGACAGTCAAAACTATTTTTTTTTTAATCCTATGAACTCCATCAATAACTTGTTCCATTTTTTATCTAAATCGGAGTAACTTTAAAATTTGACTCCTGTACAACTTAAATTGACCCTTTTTATTGATTTTTGCTGTTTGTAGCCTATAACTCTTAAACTTTACGTTGTAGATAGTACAAAATATACCTTCCTGAATCCTTGTGCTTAGACAAATAACATGGTATACTTTTCAGCATGATTGGATCAATTTAAAAATTTGACCCCTGTACAAACTTTGTCTTGGCCCCCCTCTCCTTTAGGCACCATTTGCTGCACTTAAGAATCACATTTCAGGGGTTCCTGTCAGTCTGTCAACATATTTAATTACTCAAACCTTTTTGTACTTGAGATGTGTTACAAATGTGTGCTAGCTCCCGGGTTAGTACCTTTGTCAATTGAATTTGCCAATTCCGCATGCCTATATAAGAACTTACTCTCCTCTCTCTCTTTGGAAGCACTTTTTCTTAATGCTTGTTCTTTTATTGTACATACTAGGCATGTCCGGGCGTGATATATGCACCTGGAGGCTGCGTAGCTAATACATGACCAAAATAGAGAGCTGTGATAATATTTTAGGCAAAAGCCCGGGGGTTCCACCCCCCTGCACGACACGCCGATGATGTAAATACAATGATAAGAGATGTTTGTCGTGTTTGTTGTAAACTTCGAAATAGCATAAATTATTTTGTTCAGGTGGGCTTAGATATTACACCTGGTTTACTTGAGGCATTTTAAGATACATGTATTTGAAATATTATTTCCTTCAACCAAACACCAGTAAGGTAATCAATACAATGTATGCATTAGGTTTATTCAGAAACCTTAGGAAATACCTTGATATTTTACTTTTAAGTTCTAACCATAAATGAATCCCGCGAATATTATAGGGCACCCCATATCCTCGCCGTTTTGAGTAATTAATCAAAAATATCTTATCTAAGACCCTTGTTTATTTTCATTTTAGTAACTAAAAGCACCCTTGTTTATTTTTATTGCATCAACTAAACGCGAGGTGATGATGTTTACAAAATGTGAATAGCCGTATTTTAATGTCAAATATATTAAAACGGAAATTGGAATACACTTTCTGATCGGTTTAAGTAGTAAACAACAAATTCCAAACTTCCGAAAAACCTCGCAAGGTATCTTTGGGGAGTGAAATTAGACCTGAAAGAAGGGGAAATTCAGAGGAAAAGTGCAATTTAGTAACTGTTAACGAGGAACTAATCGTTTAAGTTATCTGTTGTGATCATCTGATCCGTGGTAAAAGGGATCATTTATCAATGAGATGTACGACTACGAGCCAATAAAGTCTCTTCCCATGGCAGAGTTCAGTAAATCCATCACTGAAAAGTTATCTCTGAACTGTGTCCCTGGTGGATGAAAATATTGAATACGTATTTTTTTTTTTAAATGCAAAACGAGCTCTTTAACATTAAGTCCACAGATGGAGAGAAAACGCCATATTTTGGATACGGGCATTTGACTGATGTTGCAAATGGTTTGAGGGTGGCCATATGCAATTAAAATAATGTGCAAGTTGGATGGAATTCTGAAACGTAATTAAAAAAAAAACAATGGGATGTGGACTTTCTGCCACTGAACAGATTGACCCATTTTCTACCCCTACACCCTTTGTCACCACCACTATTGCATCTAAGTGCAGTATACTACTTTGAAGAGGTTGGCCAAGGACTTAAGTTTTTTAAAATCCAAAATAGCATTTCCTTTTCTAGTTACAGCTTTTGCCCTTTGATTTTTTAAAAAATATAATGGCTATTTTCCCCAAATTTTTAATATCCCAAAGAGTGATAATTACTTCAATCTTAAATGACATTTGACTAAATTCACATTTTATAATGTAGGACAAAGTGTAACCCAAAATTTTGTCTTCATAGATTTTTTTAGTTTAGAAAGTTGTTAAAATTATAATTTTGTTGTTAATTTTGTTGTCTTAATTTATGACATTCGCACGTCTTTTATGCGTCTTCGTACACGAATATGCATTAAAATTTCTTAGGGCTCGATAACACAGCGCAGATTACGTTATTTTGTTTTGCCCGCAACCTATGGAGGTTCCATTGTAATGGCAGCTCTCGGTTCCGATGGCCATATGCATGACGGGAAGGTTTTTCCAAGGTGTTGTTGTTTCGATCTATAAAAACTGTTATTGTTATTTACAAACATTGTTCGTATTTTGGTATCACTACCTACATTTTATTATCAGGATCTGTTTCATTGATTTAGATTTTCATTGATTGATTAGTAGGTCTAGCAGCTGATATGTACCTACCCAAGTTTCTTTCTAGGTTGTGGTTCTATATAAACCAAGCCCACCCTCTCGCTTGCTTGCCCTCTTAAGGTACTTTGAATGCGAAGTGTTATTCTTTGAAATAGCGGGATAAAGGGAAGCTGTCCTGTCTATTTTTAAACACATGTAGCAGTAAATTATATATTTCTAAAATTTATAGCAGTATTGAGCCGCTTTCTATTTCAAAAAAATTAAAAAAAAAGATAAAGTCACCACAAATAGCATATACCCCTAACGCCCATTAACCGCATTTTATTGCATTTTTCAAAAATCACGGAGCGGTCCCCTGTTCTAACAAGAAAAATAACGCTACCTCCTTTTTTGCGTGGTAGTCATTTTTCCAAAAATGGCGTTAAGGATATATGTCCTTTATCGTGAATTAATAGGAGTTAATGACTTAGAAGCTTCACCTTTTTTTCTTTTGTGCAATTGACACAAAATTGTTAAGGGGTTGCGTTTGTCTATCTATAACATTAGAAAAGTGTTGGTCAGTAACTGTGCTAGTCGTTGTTAGGCTGGTGAATTTGACAGGTTTTTTCGTACTTACAATATTGCACTGTTTATCATTTTGACCGGTGCTGACTTATTTTATTAATTGCACCATTTTCAGTAAGGCCACCTGTACTTGCATCGCCACCTAGCCGTGGAATCTTGGAATAAATAAACGACCGGCATGTTGGTTAAATTCAACATGTTTTCTGTAACTCATCTGCCAACAGACAGACATGAATGTAGGTTATACGTAAATAAACATATCTAACCAATTTCCTGTGGTTGTGCTCGTTTTGGGGACAAAAAACCTGTAGTACATTTCAAGAAAGAATAAAGTAAACCCTATAGGAAATTCATGAATGATATTAAAATTTCCGCTGAGATTCTTTTCAGTCAAAATTTGATCTAATACTTTCTGCAGAACTGGCAAAAGCTAATCTAGAGTCTGATGGATCTCTTTTGCACTGAGTCCATCCTTTTGTCTAACTTGAATCCATTTGGATGGTTTCAAGAAGGAGCCACGTGTTTCTCTGATTAGAGTCAATCAAAGTAACAGATTCTAACAGAAAACCCTCACTGGCTCTTAACAGTGTCATACAGAGCCATCTTCAAGTAACTTGAACCAATTTAAAAGTAGAATCCATTTGGAAATAGATATAGCTCTGATTCAGAAGTAACCTGAGCCCCTTTAAGAATTCATACGAGATTTCTGAGCTGTCTTCCAGATATTTTCATTAGTATATTTGGTATCTAGTTGCTATTCGTTGAAAATTAAAATTTCGAACTATATTAATGCAAAATAAATAAATGAAAATAAATAAATAATCTAAATATGAATAATCTAAAATACAAATTAAGAACCATGATTTTGCAGAAGCATAGTAGGAATTTGTTCCAATGGCATAAGGAGAAAGCAATATTTTTGATTGCAAAGAATTGTTTTATCTATAAATTAAATTTGGTTGTGACTCAAGGCTTTGCATTACTCTAAAGCAAAAGAACAAGAAGGAAAGAAATGGATTTAAAAGAAACAATTGTAAGCACTATTGCACGCATCTTACCTGGAACTATTAATTTAACTGTCCCACAGTTTTCGTGAGCGTTTTTGGCTTCTGTTGTTGTTAATTCTGAGTTAAACTTCGCTGGACATACAGATGATCTGCCCTTTCCACGACTCACTCGTACTTTTTGTGAACATTGTGAACTTATTACTATTTCTCCATGGCGTTTGTAATGGAAACACGTCTGTCCATTCTCATCGGTTGTTCTTGTTGATGTGTAGAAAAAGTCTTCTCCACTCAACCTAGATAAAACAAAACAGAGATTGTGGGAACGATATTAATCAAACTATTTCAGGCGTCATTTTGAATCGCTTATTTTAAAATTAATACAAATCATCGTATTAGCAAGCTTAAATACTATTTCTTTTCAGTGAACTTTTCAATGAATTTCTTTTCGCTTTAACCCTCTGATATATGAGTTTCAAAAATCCACAACAGTGATAAAAGAACAAAGTACTAACATCATGTCAGTCAAGTAACTTAAAAGAAGAAGGAACGTTGCTCCCACACAACAGGAAAAACTGAGATAAGAAGTCAATAAGCTATGTAAAAATTGACTTTTTGTGGTTGAGTACACGACTCTTATGAAAGAAGCATGTATATGACTCTCTTGAGAGACTGCTCTAGTCTATGACACGTTGTACTGGCTCTAAACATAATCACATACGTTGCGTTCGTAATGGTCATTTCAACTCAAAAGCAGAGAAAATAAGGAAACTTTGGCTCCTTTAAAAGTGATCTGAAATTGGTTTGGTTGATAGACCTGGCTCTCTTAAGCATTTGAAAAATATAAATCATATCTTACTTCAGATCATAACACAATATTTCTGAGGGATGATGACATTAAGAAAGATAAAAATAATCCATCTTTAGACTTCCTTAGAATATTTCCAACAGGATTATTAAATTTAAGCTGCAATTTGTAAGGAAATTAGCAAAATGATTGCAAAATGCACACATTTTACCGTGAAATCTTAAGGGAATTCACAGGCGGAAGACAACCTGGAACCAACAAGAAATTCGCCATAAATGTGGCAGGCAGTACTAACAGGAACGATGCTCGTGTTTTAATTTTTTTTGCGCGATGGAGTCGAGAAGAGTCGACAGAAATCAAGAAATTATTAATTGCCGTGAACTGCCTAATAGGTCATTTTTTATGAAGATAACCTCCAAAATTTTTAAAAACCATCGAAACCATATAACCATATAACGTGTAGTTAACCGTCCTTATCGCAGGCAATGCGTTCAACATTTGGTATGACTCTGAAAGTAAAGGAGGCCAACTCGAAGAAAAAGAAGGAAGTTCTGGGGTAATAAAATTCACGGGAATTCCCGATAGGAATTAGTTGACAAAGAATGGCGTCAGCTTAATGTACCAAGATCCGCCATCTTTGCTATCTACCGGACTTTTTATTCGTCAGTTTGATTTTATTCTAGACGGAACAAAACGCTCAAGCTCTTTAAGTATAATACTATCCTAAAAGGTGCTCGCACTGGCGTTACACCGTTGGTTCCCTAAGCCGGTTGGTCCCGATAATTAGTTATCAATGGCTTAATCACCAGATTAACTACATGAGTGGTTTTGCGCCGCTGTCAATCAACTTCCGCTATCTTTGCCAATGTCGTGTCCACACATGTCTGTTATTTACTTTGTTTTAACAGTGCTTATATTTAGAAACGTGTTTAAATCAAGCCTATATAATTTTGCTTGTATTAATATAGGTTTGATTTAAACACATTTTCCTTTAAACAAGATACTCTTTAAAATGTTTACTTCAGTAATTATTCACAGTACTAGTCTAATGAAAGACACACTTGATATAAGGAAAAAAAAACCTTTTGTCCACATTTGGTTCTTTTTTCTTTTAAACAGATTTCTTTTTAAATTGTTTTTTCGCATTTTTTAAGTTTTACTTCAGTCCTTTTATTTTTTTTATCTTTTTATGATTTTAATTTTTTTTTAAAAGTACACTTTGTTAAACACGATTTTTCTTTAAACAAGATATCCTTTAAAATCGATTTTTTTTTTAATTTTACTTTTTACATTATCCCGGTCTGTTTCGTCTTAATGATTTTAATTAAAAAAAATTATCAGTTCACGCTTGACTTTAACCAGTTTTACTTTAAACAAGATATTCTTTTAGTTCAAACCAGGACCCCAATCGGCGGGACAGTATGACGTTTAATTTGCCTGGACCAACCGGCCTACTGGACCTGTTGATAACAATGGGAACAATAGAACAATAGAGGTTTTAAAGGCCGGGACCACCGCTTCGGAGACATGCGGGCTAAAACCCTCGCACTTGGCTTGCTTTCAACGGCTTGTTGCTATTATTGATTATCAGATAAAAGTCAACGTTAGGAAAAGGACTTCGGAACATAGATAATACCTCCGCATGTCATAGCAGAATGCAGAGTTCCCCATTCAATTTGTGCTACCATGAATATCATCTGCTTTGTGTGTGTCTTTTTTTTAAATTTCGTCCAAAGTACTCGTAATAAGGCAATGCTGTACATTTCTTGAATAAACAATACTTGCTCTTTCAATTTGCCATTAAGTGATTTTTCATGATGGCGTTAAAACAATATTCCACAGATAAAGTTAAAATTAAAATAAGCAACATTTATAATATTGCAGAGTTCCAATGTACACTCAACTTAAATTTCAACAAAATCAATGAAATAGTAAGTTAGTTATGACATTCTGGTATGTTTCTTTTAAATTTATATCTGGTTTCACTCACAATAAAAAAAATCTTATCGGTTTCCCCTTTTAAGATCAGACCGAGGCACACAATTAGTCGGTAGACTTGAGTGTATTTTCTAGTTTGGTTCGACCCGGGATGTGTTCATTGCCTTATAATATACTTTCTATGTTTCTACAAAAATTATACTTTAGGCTCATACAGAGTGGTCCAAAAAAAGTTTACACTTTTTCATTTGCAACTTTCTAAAAAGTGGGTAGACATATCAAAATAGTTTAAAGATATTTATTAACTACAATATCTTGTTGGAACCTGGTGAAAACGGTGTTGAAAACAAAGCTGAAATGACAAAATGGCCGCCATCTAGAGAAAAAAGGTCAAAAACCACTTTGCACACACGTAAGTCTATGGCACTCTGTTGGCGGTCACGAATTATATCCATGGGACTTGGTATTTATTAATAACCACAACGGTAAGAATTAAGTCATCTCAAATTATTTCAAGTTTGTCTTATGAATTTAAAAATAAAACGGCTGCATTATTTCTTTTTTATGATCTTGTCCCAAACCATGCAAACATTGAAAATGTACAAGCAAGAAAAACATGCAATTCTCATTCAATTTAAAATTTCCTCCAATTGAAATCAACTTAATTATTATGTAAATGGACATTTCAAGTCCAGTTTCAGGGTTGAGATATTCTTTCGTTCATTTTCAAACATTTAAACATTCCGCACAAACTCAAGGGTGGTCAGAAGTTTGTTACGTGAGTAGGCATACAGTTTACGCAATAGTATTGATTACTGTTAACCATCACGATTCCCCATAGACTTACGTGTGTGCAAAGTGGGTTTTGACCATTTTTCTCTACACGGTCGCCATTTTGTTATTTGAGCTTTGTTTTCAACGCCGTTTTCACCAGGTTCCAACAAGAGATTGTAATTAATAAATATTTTCAAAAACTTGTGATATGTCCAACCACTTTTGAGAAATTTGCAGACATAAAAGTGTAAACCTTTTTTGGACCACACTGTACGTAACGCATGCCTCCGGGCAGGTTCGCTAAAACTGACTTTGTGGTGATTAAACTCTATACCCAAATTACTACGAATGCACTCAGATACTTATAAAAAAAGGGAAATCGGTTAATTGCATCTTGCAGAATTTTAACGGGTGCATTTTAACACACGTTAGTACTCACTAAAAGACAGAAGCAGATTCTTTCGTAAATGCTTTGAGCCTTTGACACATTAGAAAGGTCAACAATCCCCAAAGGCTCTTTAAACATATATTTTCCTCTATTAACTTAGGTGATCACGGTTTTACCTACACAAACCATGTTAATAATGATTAAATATCTAGTTGAACGGCGTGCCATGTTTTTGCAAAATATAACGTCATGACAATAAGGACAAAACCAATGATATATGCCATGCTCGGTGTCAATAACCTGTAAGGAACATTGATCTGTGGACACGTGCACGTAGAGCCGTCTGATAAGATAAGCAGGGTACCTTAGAGGGAAGAACATGTTCAATAAGACGAAGGCTAGGAGACATTGCAGGTTAGGCTTTGGACATAACGAAAGAGATGCTTCCATTGTTACACCAGTTGGAATATAGAACAGTCATTTCGCAGGAAATAGAAATAAAAGAACATCAATGGAGTTCAACAGTATGAAAACCCAGACATCCACCATCATCACCATCACAAAGTGTGAGGGACATATTCTGTTGACATATCGCTTTCAGTCAAAACATAATCCGAACAGAAGAATTGCACATGATGCCCTATCAGCATGTCAACCCTGAGCAAGTAGGTAAATGGAACAGCGTGGATTTCTTGAAGTTGTATTCCTTTCACTTGACCTTCACACTTTTGTATTCTAAAAGTCATTTTGAAAATCGTAAACGATTACAATTGATATTTTATTGAATTGTATATGATCTTACATAAGTTTATTAATATTAAATGTGTTTCCAACTTCAGCTTTATATTTATCAAACTTATACATAATTAACCAAACAAAATACAAATGCTGATAAAATAAAGATATAATGCAATGCAATGTAAAGGGCAGATAACAAACATGAAACAAAAAAATACCTATTCTAACAGAGGTAAAAATATTGGAACATAAAATGTTCATGTCGGTGGCTACATAAGCAAGGAAGGGGCATGCATTCCGGTGTTGCAGGTTTTTTTTTCTTTATTATGTAATAATATCAAATCTTTGGAACATAAAATGCAACATATAGATTGGAAGCAATATTGGGTCATGCAAAACGTTGAGCATATTGTTTACAATGTTTTGTTGGGAAGTGGACAGACCGTAAGGAAGTAGAAGAAATCTTAATGAAAATTTATGGATGATTGTGAATGTATTGACATTTTTTCAGCATGCAACATAAACAAGAAACAGAATAGAGAAAATATAGGGTATTCGAATACGTTTTTTGATACACACAGTCTGAGAATGTGTATTTAAAAATAAGAATTAAAATCACAAAACAATACTGCGTTGGTTAAAGAATCAAATGTGGTATAACATTTATTTTACACAACTCTGGTTAAGAAAGAGTCACATGGGGCATTATTTTAGCCAACAGTAGGTTAAAACGGATTTTTGCCAAATAATTTTGTGGTATATTAAATTGTGGATTAAAACATTAATCATAGTTGAATAAATTGGAATTTAAAATGTGTTGGTTTAAATTATCTCACAACTTAACTAATATTGGTCACGTGGTAGCATGATTTGATAATGGCGTATTAAAATGCTGACGAAGTGGTCATTGCCACTCTCATGAAGTTGTATTTCGATCGCCTGATAGTAGCGTTTTGGGATACAAAACCGTATTGTCTATTGTAGTTTAATCTATAACTGTCTGAACTTAAATGGCGTCACTGTCAAGAAACTTTTTTACATCTGCCTCATGCGTACCATACGGTAGAAGCAAACCAGTGAAGGACGATTCATTGCACTTGCATTATAACATGATACGCACTTCGTTTTCAAGAAACAAAATAGGTGATATTGACAAAATGTCCAGTTCTGTATGTATCTGGAAGATAACCCGTTAGCTGAATAGTTATTTAAATATTATTTTCTCTTCAAACAGACAATCCCATCGAACAAGTCTCCATAAGATATAGCTTAGCCCAATAAATACACCAATTTGTTTCATGCCAGTGCAAAAGTTATATTGGTCACGTGGTAGCGTACACGCATCAATCCAAGCCTAGGATGATTTGATAATGGCGTATCAAGTCGCTGACGAACCGGTCGTTGCCACTCTCATGAGGTGGGATTTCGATTGTCTGTTTTTACAAGTTAGGGTGCTACTGTTTTAGTGTAAAACAGTACAATGCCATATTAGTTCAGACAGTTGGAGTTAAACCACAGTATTAGAAAATGTACCTTTAAAAACTTCTATTAGCCCTTCTTCGAGAACCTTCGAGAGCCCAACAGACCTACATCGCTTTGTATCGTGTCAGAGCAAAAGTTTTTATCTTAACAGCAGCAAATCCATAACCTTTTTCGTTGAGTTATAATTTAGGCATAAACCACAGTGTTAGAATATGTATCTTGAAACGCTTTCCTCAGCCCTTCGAGACCGCACTCTACGTGATTTAGGCTACCTATTAAGCAATCACCGTGTTAATTAAAGCACAATTACCCAACAAAACATTTCCCATGTTAAGTGTAGCAGAATTTACCAACAAATGATTTTAAGTTTTAACCAACCCCATGTTGTGTAAACTAAGTTATCCAACGCATGGTTAAACCTTTAACCAACCCCAAGTTGTGTAAAACAGAAATAACCAACAAATAGAAGTTTTAACCAACTGCATATTAGAGGGCAACCAACTGTTGTTGGTAATGGTTTACCCTGTAATCCGCTATTGGTTAAAAATTAACGAGTTTAAACATTTAACCAACGTTCAAGCTTTGCACAACGAAAAATAAAGCCAAAATATGTTCATGCTGCTGAAACACAAAATGTTGGCGAAAACAGAACAAATGCAGAATATGGTTTTAGAACGACATTTGTTATACAGCCAGGGAATTTTACATGTCGTTTTAAATATAAATGGAGCTGAAGAACGATCGAAAGTTTTAGAATAAGATCAAACAAGATTTTAAGATAAGGTCATCTATTTTGTCAAGTAAAATAGGCTGAAAGGCAGAAATTGACAAAATACAAGTAGAGGCGTCAAAACGTAGTAAGTTGGTTTCTTTTTGTCAGAATCAGAAGAAGTATAGGTTGCATCCTTGAGATGTACAGATGTGTTATATAGGTGGATATATGTTAACCACAAACATTGATATTAATACAATAGTTGTCCAAGCATGATTTTGCTGCACACATGTCAGTTGCAACGAGGAAAGAAGAGGCTAGGCAGCTAGAAAATGATGGGTTGCAGCCTGGATGAATTACGCTCAGAAACAGACTCACCGATGTATATTTCGTCGTACTCATCAGCTTATCACCACAAGTAATCACAATGGGTGACTTTGTTCCTTTTGTTTTTTCGGTTAGTCCGCTTTCGTCTGGTATCTTGGAAATCAGTCTTCAGCTCCGAATTCCATATTGTCTTGGTAAATGTTTCGCTTGTTTTCTTGTATCGGACTAGCGGCGATTTCACTTGTACAATGTGCTCAGATCTTTAACATTTGCGTTCTTTTGACATTGTTTTTTCACAATTAGCTTCTCTTTATGCTGTTCCTCACACTTGAATCAATGTTTACGCTGAATATTTTCTGTTCTTGAATCCATGCCTATTGCTGAACTCAAATGCTTTTGTCCTCCCCCGGGTCCTCCCTTTTCCCCTTATGCTATGTATATTTGCAGTTATTTTAAGTTAACCTCCATAATAGTTTTGTCATTTTCAGTTAATGATTTTCAGAGACACAATCCTGTTTAAAAATTGGGAATGAATATTACTGCCTGATAGGGGAGCATTACATAAAACCTTAAAAACACACAACAAAATACAGAAATATTAAGAACAGGTAACGAGCTGTAAAATATTAACCTCAAATGAAATTTGAAACAAATATTCAAGATCAACAACAACATTATAAATTATAAATGCATGTTAACAATTCACATAGTAACATTTTAGTATTTACACTTTTGAGGGCCATTCAGATATCCGGTGGTGATTGCCATTCTACAGCATATTGCATTTTATTTTTATTTTATGAGTATATTTCAGTTCCCCTTGAATCACTGTGTTAATACAAAAAAATGCTCCAGCTTCATAACAAAAAGGCCCTATGCTCATTCGTTCCAGTATAGTTTTATTAATTTGGATATAGGCAATATATACATGTATAAATCAGGGTGCTCCCTCCCACCGAAAACTCTGAATGTCCCTTTAAGTTTTGTTTGATTAAACAAAATGTCAGAGCTCATAGCGCGTAGTATTACTGATGTAAAACATTTTAACCAGTCAAATGGAAATGACTTAAAAAGTAAAGTCACGTCTGTACCAAATACTACTGGAAGAAATGTATATAATCTGTAAAGATATATTCATTATAGCATTTGGTATGTTGTATTTTCACAAAGCAAGTCGAACAATATTAGATGTCTCTAGAATCCAAATACCTGTAAACGCATAGATAATAGAACAACGGGATGAATAACTTGCCGACTTTTTTGATCCTGTGTTTGCCGGTCGGAAGACAGTAATCTAAATAGTCTTCGGCACTGACATGAAATTAATACAATCTCAAAACTTGTGGAAGTATGATGTTGAACACAACTTTAGGCAACACTGGATTAACTCGTTCCATTTCAATATTATACAGACGGGTGAATTTTCTTTTAAAACGGCTAATTTACCGATTTATGTAATAGCATCAAAATATTTCCAATCATATCATATCCCGCTGTAGACATTTTGAGTTAAACATTATTTTGAATGTTCGGGCTCTTATAAATATCATGGTGGCTTGTTTTCACTGCGCAGTAGGCTAAGAAATGCCAAGCCACCACGCCGAGCTTTTCATACAGATAAACACTGCATGTGCAGCTTTCAATACAGAGTTCTGGCAAACATAGTTCTATTGTCATGTGATTTTTCTTTAGAATTTGGACCGATTTTATTTTCTATTATGTATGATAAACAAGTACAAGTTTTGGGTATACCTAAATAAATCTATAGTGAAACGTTACATCCTATGTAGAGCTATGTAGAGCTATGTAGAATTATGTAATTGGACTTGCTTTGTAAAAAATCCCTAGCAGAACGTGTAGAATTCTCAAAATTCGCATGCTTCTGAAATATCACAATATCTAAAATGTAGTTATTTTGCAGCGATTTTAATTTAAAGAAGAACAATAGCATTTTTTTTACAAATACTCGTCTATCTCTATGGTTCACATGCGGTCGTTCACGTACTTTATATCGAAATAACAGAAATGTTATGTGACTTACCTAACGGGAACATTTGGCGCTGGCATGACACATTTCTTGTCATAACATGTGGTGACCGTCACACAGTTCGTGATATCTATTCTACGGACAACAGCCCACCATGACAAGTGTTTTGCATAGAATATAAATATAAGTTCATTTCCTCTTCCTCTTTCTACTTCTCCTTTGCCTTCCTTTAGCCAAACACCTGTAAGATCACACATCAGACATACTTTGTTAGAAACACTGCTCAGTAACACTCCAAATTTTGCAACGGATTATGTACTTGTGTACAAATGGTTGATCCATTGGTTGAACTCTACCGATATTATGTAACCAAAACACTTTGAATGAATCTGTTTATGTAGACTGCGAATAAGTCATAGTATAGTTGTACAAAATGACCCTTGGTGTCATTTGGGCCAAAATGGGAGGGACATACTTTTCAGTTCTTATTAAAGAGATACAAGTAAATAATGTGTATGCGTTGCATGTGCTTGTATTTTCGGGACAACTATATATACACTAACACATAGTTGTCCCTCAAATACTAACACATATTATTTGTATAAAAGCTGAAAATGTCTGCTAAAAAATTATAAGCGTTTTCCCGTAATGCAATTAACACCTATGACCATTATTATGAATTCTATTACCTCTGCTGCCCATTATTGAAAATGCAGCATTCTGATTGGTCAGTTTTACTGCCCATTATTCTGCAATAATGGGTCGCGAATACATTTTCTCATTATATCACACTGTTTTTGGTAATAGAATAGAAATAAAGGGTTTGCAGTATTATTTATGGGCTCATAATGTATCCTCGGCCGGAAAAAATTAAAATAATGGACTCGGCTGCGCCTCGTCCATTATTTTTTTTCGGACCTCGGACACATTATTCGCCCATAAAGGATACTGCATCACCCTTTATTTCTTAAATATATAATGTCATATATAAGCACTGTTTGTTTGTAAACAGGTCTCCAAAGTTCTTTTGGCTACATTGTATCACTAGAGTTAAACCAATGGGTTAACCATTTGTACATAACTACAAAATTTGCAAAATTTAGAGTGAAGAAACGAAAGTGCTAACAAGTCATACTGTGGTTGCAACAAAGTCATAACTGGCCATGTTTGGCGGATTGAGTTATTGAAACTTCGTATAAGCAACATTTCAGATTCAAATAATAATTAACTTTACTGCTTTAGGCATTTATGCAGTAAATAGCGCCATAAAGGTACATGGACAACAAAGACCTTAATTGCAGTCAGCAAATAGTACAATGAAGTCATTTACGGTAGATACGACTTTGGTGCGCCAATTTCCCAATAAAGTCCTTACTTGTAGTTCAGCCTTAATTGCATCCAAGCATGACATCCAGGTTGCAAATACGTTAATGATTTAATTACACTTTAAAATAAAAACAACAACAATAAAATGCCCTATTAGACCACATAATGGAGAGAGTGGCATGTGTTACTTCAAAGTAATACATTATAGATCTGAATTTGGGAAAGTGCATTTTCAAGACGATGAACCTCTTGCTTTGCGGAAGCAGCTCGTCCTATGCCAGGGGGTACAGTCCACATCATTAGCGTTTCTTGAAAGACAACATTAATGCAAATCTTTCTTCCGTCCTCGGAGATGTTGACGTGTTGCGCACGGCAAATATAGGATTTGACTCCCGATTATGGAGCAAAGAAAGTTCTCATAAATTTTGAGTGAAATGTTTAACAATAACCGATCCAAGACTTGCCTTGTGGTTATTCATGATATTCGTTAAGAATTCTGTGAGAAAAAAAACAAAACTGTCTACTACCCTTCACTCCTGCGAAAGGAATAAAGGACAAGAATCAAAACATCGTTTTTAAGGTATGAAACATTAAAGGCCAACCCGTCATCCCCCAAATACCCGCAGTGTGACCATTGCAAACAATACATAATTATCCATATCCCAATGGTTGCACTTCCTCTCCGTAAAACTTTTTTTAAAACATCAGGATGTCTTTGATTCCATAAAAATGTTCCCAATAGGCCTAACCAGAGCAGTTTTTATTAAGTATTAATAACCTATTTAACTCAGTGTTCCTTATGAAATTGAATCAATAGCAATTCGTCTATAGTATGTTAAGTAAAGGGTAGATGATGACGTCAAACATTGTCATTGTCATCATGTTCATAAAAAGTGTGTCATCATGTTGAAAATGAACTCAAGCTACTGTTGCCTGTTCACAATAGGATGATGCTATAACCTTATCGTCTGTGATGTAAAATGTATAATTCAACAAAGGTAACGTTCCATCTTATAGTAAACTGGCTTGCGTATTTTGTTTTCGAAAAAGGTACATCCGATAAGAAAATACAAATATGTAGCGTTACTGTGTCGTAAAACTACACAGACCAGGGTCCCCGGATGTACAGTATTAGTCAATAACATTGTTGATTCCATTTTGTCTAGACATACGTCTTTATTTTCAAATAACCCAGATTTTACAGTGTAAAATTTGCACCATTTTACCCATACTATGAATAATGCATTACATTACTTTTAGATTAAGCAAATTAGAAAAATTGCAGAACAGTTAACACATATCTCAACCTTGTTATAGTGTTAATGAGAGAAAATGTGAGGAACAGTGGCTTAAGTGAACCTTTATTTCCCTCCGTGTTTTACCTTAAAACTGCTTCACAAAACTCAAGTAGACAATGTATTTTGTGGTTTTTGTTTTCTTTCTCATTTATCGCATAACGGTTTAACTATCAATGCCCATTTTTAAAAAAATAACGTCACTATAGAAGTGTATTAAAGGAAATGACATTTCGTGATCCATAACCGCATCCCCAGACTTACCAGACCTCAAACAAGTTGAGATTTTTATATCTGAACCGTTCGTTTTGGTAATGCATGAGTGCTTAATCTTAGTACAAATTAAATTGTATCTGTAAGAAATTCGCAATTTTATATTTTCTGTCCGTAAACGGACAACAAATTACAGAAACCCTGTGATATAAGCATTTGCTCATAACACCAAACCGAAAGATCAGAATCAACTATAATTTTGGGCATACAGCTTTTCTTTTCTTCAATATATCTAGTGAACCATAAATAAAACAGGCGTTAGGATCACGAAGTGCACCTTTTAACTAACATTTTACATTTCATATATATCATTTTAAGGTCATAAAAGACAAATAAAGAGTGATTGATTTATCTTTTACTTTTTCAATTTAAGGAATGGAAAAATACTATGTACTGTAACATGTAAACGTAAAGAATATATTAATAACAATACAATGTAAAGTTGTGTGGTGGTTGGTCGGCCTCGTATTGTTCTGTGAAATTTCGCATATTCATGCATTATTGCAAATTTCTGGGACAGTTTCAACCAAATGTTTCATAAAAATTCGGAGCTGTCAAACCGTACGCAAATTACAAAATACTTTAAAATATCTCCTGCAGTGAGAATATTAATTAGTCAAAAAAGTGTCTTATTTGACTAATTAAAAATTAGTCATGCGAATCAGTTGTTTTATCATTCACAATATTGTACTTAAATGCTGGAAACATGTTTGCTCTGTTGGAGATAACCTTCCCATATTTTAAACTAGTTTTCATGATTACAAAATATTTTCATTACCTCTAAATTTACACTTTAAAATGACAAATTAATGACTGACGAATTTTAATTTGTCAAATGACAAATTAATTGACTAATTAAAGGCGACTTTAGACTCACCAAATGACTAGAATTAGTTTGTCAAGCACAAAAATGACGAATTACGTACACATGGGTCATTTGCTAATTAGTCTTTTGACGAATTTTGTAATTAAAAAAACCCTTAATTTTTAAGTTGTAGAAATTTTTGCAATTATGAAATTTAATCCGAAAATCTTTAAAAAAATTTGTTTAATTCAAACCACTTGTAGCACTATTTTGTGGATTATAAAAAAAATAATGTGCATGACTAATATTTAATTAGTCAAATAAGACACTTTTTTGACTAATTAATATTCTCAGTGTGATGACGAAAAAACTACCTCTTGCTTCATCGTATGACCAGACTTCCAGACGGCTTCCAGGTCGTACATCTGGCGGTACATTATGAAGTGGAATTTCCAGAGTTAAAGGCAGAAACAGGCGGAAATTTTCATGGTTGAAATACTTCTCTATTGAAATCTCAGCCATAGCAAAAGTTTCAAGACCCTCGAAAGCGTAATCTGAAATAAATATCAAAATAAATTAAAGAACATGATAAAGTTTTATCCTTCATGGACATGGCGACGCTGGTTTACGGCGCTATTTTCATTTAAAAAGTCTATTTTATGTCGTCCGTGAGGAATACTTTATGCATGCTCCGCGTGTCTGTCTGTGTATGTGTGTCTGTGTGTTTGTCTGTCTGTCTGTGTATCAAACTTTAGTACTCACTTTCCTGTTGCAACCAAACTTGAGTCATAAATGCAACACGAGAAGGTTCATGTTAATAAAGTCAAATGTAGCGTATTTTTATTGGTTTTATATGGGTAATATTCAAAATTTTACGTTTGTATCACACGATATCTCTAAAGAAACAAATCTTTCAACTCAAACCCCTCTCTCTAATTATTATTATTATTTATATTATTATTATTATTCATCGTGTTCGATATCTAGCAAAAAAAAAAAACATTGTGTCTAGAAAGAGAACATACAACGATCAAAACTTACCACCACCTTTCTTTTTATCTCGATGAGCACCGATGAGTTCAGGGGCTTCTCGAAGTTCTTGTGGATCCGTTACGTCAACCTCTTTGAATTCTAGTGACATTTTGGTCCCTTCATCCACATCCAAAGCACCTAATAACAATAGAAGAAACAATAACGATTAAAATAATAATAAAGATTGTAAAAAACACAAACGTAATTGTGTGACGTTTTGTGTGTTAATGTGCATCTCTCAAATCACGAAATTTAAGAATATAGAGTATAAAAAGTGATAGTATGATTGCGGTAAATACGAAGTACGCGCTAATTACCACGTTATTCTGGCTGATCGTCCGCAGTTCACCCTAAACCACTTTCAATCAATAGCGTCACCTTAAAATGCTACTTATATTTGGTTTGGTTTAGAGCAGTTGTTGCCGAGTGTAGATGTGGTTATTTCAATAGCCGAGTACACATCTACAAGCATAATGGAGTTGGCCTTGAAGGCCTCGTCTTTTAGATGCAGGCGTATGCTATAAGGATCATTGCAAATTGTTGACATTCTAAAACTTCGAATGGCCATAAAAACTATCATTTGAAAATCCCCCTTTCAGCACGGAGGAGAAAAATCTTTCATTGAAGTTTGATTTCGGATATAAGTATAAACTTTTCACTTTCCCTCTGTTATCGTTGACAGTCTTCAACATTTATGCCTTCATATAGATCCTAATCACATGCTTCAAAATTAACAGTAACGATAAATGTGTTAATTTAATTAGGCAGTTATTAATCAACCATTTCTCCCTTTAGGTTAAAGTTTGGCCTTTCAATCAAACTAGATTACCTCAACCTGTTTCACCCAGCGTAATATAAAACGGCATCCATTTAAAGTGTTGTCATCTTTGTGATAAAAAGACTTAGGTAAATACAGGGTGAGTAAAAAAAAAACATGACCCGGATTGTGTCCGCCATTTTGAGTTTTTAAATAATATATATATATATATATATATATATATATATATATATTATATATATATATATATATATATATATATATATATATATATATATAGATATATAACGTATGTGATATCATCGGAAAGCTTATTTCATTATCTTTAATTTGCTGCAAAGATAATTCCAATCGGTTTAGTATAGGCCGAGCTACAGTCTTTTGAATCAAGTAGTCCGGTTTTCACCCTATCCACGGATTCCCGTTTGAATACACGGCGCCCAACTAAACAGATGTGATTCCGTGGACAGTGCAGAAAGCCGACTGCTGGATTTAAACGACTGTAACTCGGTCTACACCTAACCGATGTGAATGATCTTTGCAGCAAATTAAAGATAATGAACTAAGCTTTCAGATGATATGACATACGTTAGATATATTTTACTTGAAAATTCAAAATGGCGGACAAAATCAGGGTCATTTTTTTTTGACTCACCCTGTATATCTTTGTATTGGAGAGTTGACTTTAGCATTCACTCAAGAGGAGGGTACTCTACTCAATACCAATATTAGCGTTACATGCATTACGGTCAGTCTTGATACAATACTTCAAGGTTTGCATATCGAACAGGGTACATTAAAATATTTATATTGTCCCTCGTTTACCTGAGCCATTTTTTGTAACAACTCATAAACTTTCCTTATTGAACATCGGGATTCCGATTCCTATAAATTTGGTACCACAGGATATAATTTATTCTTTCCATCAATATCATAATAAAGTACAAACATTCCCATTATGATGTCACTATGACATAAGTTAAGGAAAGTATGAAAACACCGGATACAGGGCAGAAAATTTAAATTGTTGCCATTTAAATGGCTCAAAAATATTATAGCGCTTTAAATGCTCTGTGTATATCAAACTAGTCATTTTCCTTTATGACCCAAAAACCGCATGGTGAAAAATTCAAATATTCCTTATTCTATACTATGTGTCTATGGAAGTTTACAGTTTTGCTGACATGCGAACTTTAAGTCGTTATATTATATTTTTGTAAGCACCACCTGAAGGTCATACGTCACTAACTATGCTGGCGTAAGGCTAAAAATTCTCGAATGGCATCTGTAAAAGAATGCTTTTAATTGTCTGAAAATGCACTATAGTAATCTAAGCGACCGTAAGACTATCTTCCCTTTAAGAGAGGAGGTTGAAGGTTGAAATTGGGGAAATTGAGGAGGGTGCGCTAGGTTAAAACCGTACTTAGACATTTAATCCCAGATTAATTGCTTGTTAATTTTAATCCTGTCAAAAATGTGAATCTCTCTATGTACTTGTTAGTACACGATGCATTTGCATATAGTACAGAACTTTTTACAGTAAGTACTCTGAATCAGCTATATCACTAATGTACCTTAACTGCATTTAAATGCACTTTTGAAAAAAAATGACCCTAGATCTAACAAGAAAAATAACGTTACCTCCTTTTTTGCGGTGGTCGGAGATTTTCCTCTAGGGACAATAGGGGTATAGCTCTAAATCACTATGATCGAATATGTTTCTAAAGCACTAAAAATACGTCTTTGCACCCAGGACTTCTTGTACAAGTGTTAAGGTCTCATATATAAAATATTATGTTACTCATGGGCAAGTGTTACAAATTAATGCAGGATTATATGTACATCATGTCTATACACAACTGGGAAAATGGGTTTGAAAAATATCAATTTTCATTTAGAATAGTAAGCTTCATTTAATTCAATATTGTACAAGAGATACGCGGCCCCGTAACTGATTTCAAAGCATTTTACAATCATCCACATACGGCGTCGTCTCTTCAATCACGGCAGCCACAACTGATATCCGTAGCGTTGTTTCAAGCTTCAATACCTTCTTCAAGCTTTCATATATAGCGTCAAAGCTGAGAAACTTCCGATATCCAATAGTAAAATATCGCATTTCTCGCCTAAGTATACGAAAAAAAGAGCTCTACAGATCCATCAAGCAAAATAAACCACGTGCACAAAATGTAAAATTGACATTCTGGCTAATACACGGCCATGAAATTGTATGTTTCCCCCCTACCACTGTGACTTGAACCATGAAGAGCTAATATGGGCCAACATCAAGGGGTTACGTTTCTAGGAACAATACACAATTCAGTATGGCAGCGATTAAGACATCATTTGATGATGTAGTGGAACAGATTACAGCTTCTAATTGGACAGATGCAGTGCGACACATCCACTCTGTGGTGTTTAACCTGAGCAGGGACGGATCCAGGATTTGAAAAACGTAAAAATTACCGGGGGTGCTGAAGGCTTAAACTTGTCCAAAATGGGCTGATTTAACAAAATTATGCAGAATTACCGGGAGGCGTGCGCCCACTCCGCCCACTTCCTGGATCCGCGCCTGCTGAGGGTAATCAAGAGACAATCATTTCATTCTAGAACGCGTCCAGATAAACGTTAAGTCGCAAATAGGTTTCCGTAATTTCTCCGTTGTAAATTTCTTTAGGAAAAAATGGCAGATTTTATCTTAAGACGGCACCAAATAAGTTGCTTTTAACATGCGATTTGAGACCCTCATTGATTATCTTGAAAACATGACTGAGCCTAAAGAAAACAATCCATGGGTCCATAATATGTTAATGGTCTGTGACCGACAACCTTGTCTCCCCACTTAACCCACATGAAAATAAAAGAATTTGAAAACATATTTTTCCCATTGCCCCAGTTTAATTTAAAGTCCAGAAAATGTTTCCTTTTGATGATGTCATGACTTAGGACTCGTTCCCACACGTGTTCGACCACATTATCCCTACATACTGTCCTATGGGCCAACTTTGTACACATTTATTGCTACTATCCAAACAGCTGGACCGATTAAACTCAAAATCTGTTTTTAGTGATATTTTTCACGTAGAGAGCAAACATCATATGAACATTCGGACCACAAAATAATTTCTAGGAAATATGTAAGTATTTGTACCTCGAGGCATAGGCACTGTGTGGCATAATTGTGCAGAACTGCCGTTTGTAAACAATAAAAGCTTCTTAACGCATAAATTCTACCAAACGTGTTTTTGAGTCGGCAGTCTAAAAAAACCCCTCAAAATGAAGATATTTTGACATGCCCACCAAGCGCTGCCACTTGCTCTAACCAATTAAGCTGACAAGCAAGGGTTGGTGGAATAGTGATAGATCAACCTTCGTGTCCTGAAGAGACTCTGTAGGGATGTGGTTGTTACAATCCCTATCTTCTAGTTTTTCTTGTACTCTTCTAAAGCCCCTTCTTTGTCTGCCAAATTTGTCTTTGTCTGTCTTCAATGTATTGTCAATTAATATTTTACGCAACCATCCCTTCCTTTCGGAAAGAAAGTACCAACATCCCTAGTATAAGGTAAGAATGCAACAGATACCTGGTCTTGGCACCAAATTTGGTACCAATAAATAGCTATGGTCCTCTTAGCTTGTAGGTTGTAGATTCTTTGGATCATTTCCTTTCAAAAAATGTGTACTTTTATTGGTTGTAGATTCTTTGGATCATTTCCCTAAAACAATGTGTACTTTTATAACGTATGACACCAAGCTGTTGCAGTTATTGAGACAGTGACTCTCTTTAATCTGGGACGAATATACCTGCTTTAATTACTGTGCTCTACTCACTGAATCGGGCGGTATTGTTAAAGCTCTTACCTGGAGGAATCGTAATTTTGAATGGATTCTTGGCGTTATTTCCTAATTTGAATTCACTACCAAGTCCTGAACTCCATGGGAACTCTCTGTATTCGGGGCTCGACCCATAGGCATCGTTATAACATTCCCTGAAAGAAAAAAATATGTAACTTCAGCCTACATGCTTTAATCAATTCTTATAGACGGTGGGATCAAAGGAGAAAAAGATTCTCTTATAAAAACTAAAGGTGACGCACCCTTTGGGAAAACTTTCCAAAATACATTTCCGGCACTCTTGCGATATTCAAGATGGCGTCCAAAATGGCCGCCAAATTATGCAAAATTGGGTACTTAATATCTAACATGCAAACCATTAGTGAAATTGAAATTTAGATATAGCTACATGGTCGCTAAAATAGATCAAATTGCAGACAATTGAACACATAATCTAAAAGTGTAGTAAATAGGTAAAATAATAAACATGATGTATCTGCCTGGTCATTATATTCAAAACCTATTATTACCATCTTCTAAACACATTCTGAAAATGTTAACCAGCTTTTAAACTGACTGACCAAAGTTCAGAATATGCAATGCGGGACGACACACGCACTGATGAATATTAATACCGTCTTTGCCTCTGTTCTCTCTCTCTTTAGAGGTTAGAATACAATTTAGATTAGTTACCTGGCCATTGGCAATTCATTTTTTGCCATATCTAAGAATCCAAGATGGCGACCAAAATGGCCTCTAACGAAGAATCTAACAAAATGTCTCACAAATTTAGCATTATTGGTACAACTGTGAAGCCTGGTTACCTGGTCATTCTAACAAATTTTCAGTATTTTGAGGCTTTTGATATGTCTTTTAGAACGCTGTCCAAAATGACCATCAATGTTTATCATTTCAAGAAGTGTCACCCAGCAGCAAGAAATATTTAATCTCGACTCTATTCTAACGTAACCAGACCATCCAACCTTTTGTACGTTTTCGGCTGAATAGATTTTCTGGGCTTCTGGTCTATGGTCCTTTTACGGAAGGTAAATTCGGTGTTGAATGGACCTTTGTTGACCCTCCAGATCATACAAGTACGCGGGGAATACATTACATGCATATGGATCACCTGAATCTAACATTTCAGATATTCCTGCAAGTGATTCTTTTGTATATGAGAATTTCTCTTCATGTCTGAGATATTGCAGGAAACATGTCCAGCCAAGTTTACCTATTGACCTTCTACGCAAGTGCCCTATACTGTCAGCAATGTTAATTTTTCACACAAAAAAATTTTAGACATAAGCAAAGTGGCGAAATCCTTAGTAAATTATCAATAGAAAGCTCTGATATAGTATGGGAGTATATGTTATCTCGTTCCCATTTTATCGGTAAAAGGAAAGTGATATCTGGGAATGCTCGTGAAGGGTAAAATGGAAGGATTCCTATGAACATGCCTGGCACTTTTAAGATGACTTCTTGACCTTGAAATCGGAATAAAAACTTCGAAATGCTTTGGTTAAGTTGAAAATTAACTCAAAATATTCGTCTTAGTTGTAAGGGTTAAGAAAATGTATGCAGTAGTTTGATACAGCTACTATGTCCATTTACTGAGATTTAAACTGAAAGATCAAAGGTCAATGGCTTTTTATACAGGGGTTACGTTTTTCAAATTGATCCTACTAGATCGAAAGTTTGTTGAAATTGTTCATCTTGAGCCAAGATATTACAAAAAGGTACATATGCTTTATCACAAAAGTGTAATAAAGCAGTTGCGCATAACAAAATGTTGAAGGGCAACAGAGTCGATGAAGGGTTTGACCAACTTAACAATTGATTTTCTACCATATACACTTTGTCATTATCTGAAAATTAAATCCTTAGGTAAATATGAATAATTTAAATCATTCTTTGATCCAATCGGTGCAATTTGAATAATTGACCACCTGTATAAAAGATAATTGATCTTTTCATTTTAAATCTCAGTATATCCCTGACGTCCTTTTCGGAAAAATGACCACCGCAAAAAAGGAGGTAGCATTATTTTCTTGTTAGATCTAGGGGCAATTTCCCCCTAAAACAAGGCAGAGGTCCGCTCCGTGATTTTTTGAAAAGTTCCAAAACATGCAGTTAAGGGACGTTAGGGGTATAGACATGTTAGATATGTCAAACTATACCTTTTCTTAATCCTTGCAACTGGACGAATCTTTTGAGCTTCTTGTCAACTTTTTCGGAGCATTTTAAAATTTCTACCACATGTAATCTTTGATCTCTGATATCAAGGTCAAGAAATCATTTTACAAAATGCCAGGCATGTTCGTTTGAATCCTTGCCTTGCATTTTACATCACGATGGTATATACTTTCCCTTTTTAGTAATAGAATGGGAACGGAATGTAAACATCTAAAGCAATAAAAAGCATGCCACTAATATGTGATATTGTCTCTTATGGAGTGGAAATGTTAATGCCAACTCACGTCCAACTCTATCCAAATTGTAGGTGATCGACGATTTCAAATACCTCCTTTGGAGAAAGTGAGTGAAATCAGGATCATCTTCAGTAGTGAAACGAGTGTGGAACAGTTAGTTATCCCCGTATATCCTTCCTCAAAACCTGTGTAATGTTAACTCCGGGGACAAGTACTTTGACTTCGAACAGCAGGTAAACAGTGCAACAATGCTGCTCTTTTGTCTACAGTAACAATCCGTACTCCAGGAGGCGGAGGGGTTGTTGTCGGAGGCTCGGTTGTTGTTGGTTGGAAGAGTTGTTCCTGTGGTTGTTGGAAGGGTCGTGGAGTAGTTGTAGGTAACGTTGTTGGAGTGGTTGTAGGAGTAGTGTTGTAATAGTGGTAGGGTCGTTGTCGGTACTTTTGTGTTTGTGGTAGGAGGAGTTGTTGTTGAGGGTCGTACTGTGTGGTATGTAGTAGGGTTGTGGTGGGGTGTTGTAGTAAGGGAGTGTTGTTGGTGTTGTCGTTGGTGTCGTCGTAGGTAATGTAGTTGGTGTCGTGGTAGGTGTGTTGTGGATGTGTTGGTGTTGTAAATGATGGCGATGTTGTTGTAGGTGTTGTAGTAGGTACGGATTGTGGGTGGTGTTGGTTTGTGGGAGGTGTTGGCATGGTCGTTGGAGTTGTGGGTGGTGGTGTGTTGTAGTGGTGTAGTAGGCTACTGTTGTTGGTGTGGGGTGGTGTTGTTGGTGCATGGGTCGTTGGTGTTGTGGTTGGCGGTGTTGTTGTAGGTGTTGTAGTTGGTACTGTTGTCGGTGTTGTTGTAGGTGTAAGTGGTTGGCCATGTCGTTGGCGGTTTGTGGCGGTGTTTTGTAGTGTCGTAGTAGGTACTGTTGTTGGTGTTGTTGTTGGTTTTTCGTGGGCAGTGTCGTTGTGTAGTTGTCGGTTTTGTTGTCGGTAGGTGGTGTTGGTGTTGTTGTAGGTGTAGTTTGTGGTAAAGTGTTGTGTAGTTGTTGGTAATGTGGTGGTGTTGTTGTAGGTGTAGTTGTTGGTAATGTTGGTTTGTGTTTTGTTGGTAGGTGTTAGTTGTTGGTAATGTGGTTGGTGTTGTTGGTCGGTAATGTGGTTGGTGTTTTGTAGGTGTAGTTGTTGGTATGTGGTTGGGGTAGTTGTCGGTAATGTGGTTGGTGTTGTTGTAGGTGTAGTTGTTGGTAATGTGGTTGGCGTTGTTGTAGTGTAGTTGTTGGTAAAGTGGTTGGTGTAGTTGTCGGCAATGTCGTTGGTGTTGTTGTATGCGGTAGTTGTTGGTAATGTGTTGTGTTGTTGTAGGTGTTGTAGTTGGTACTGTTGTCGGTGTTTGTGTAGGTGTAGTTGTTGGCAATGTGGTTGGTGGTTGTTGTAGGTGTAAGTTTGTTGTAACGGGTTGGTGTTGTTGTAGGAGTTGTTGTCGGCAGTGTTGTCGGTGTTGTTGTAGGTGTAGTTTGTTGCAATTTGGTCGGTGTGGTTGTAGTGGTTGTTGTTGGTACTGTAGTCGGCGTTGTTGTAGGTGTAGTTGTCGGTAGTGTCGTTGGTGTGGTTGTTGGTAACGTTGTTGTTGACGTTGCTGTAGTGGTTATATGTACTGTTGTTATTTCTTTGGTGTAGGTGATTGGTTGCCTCCCTGAAAAGGGTTGCTTGGTTCCTTGTTGTGTAGTTGGCAATTCTGTAAACGAAAAATACAAAGAAGTAGACATATAAAAACAGTATAATAATTCACTCCTTAATCCACGATTATTTCTAACGAATTTTAAGCCGAATACGATTACTGAAATACGCATAATTAGGTCGTCCCATGCAATCGGAAAGATCTTATGTCGGCATGATTCGTGTGTCTGTCTGTGTCTCCGCGTGTGTGTGTGTCAAACATTTAGTATACACCCTTTGGTTCACACTTTTTCAACTGTCACTTTTTAGTGAAGTGGTGGATCAAGTTCATACTTGGTATGCTTATACATTGAGACAAGGGATCGTGTGTTGGGTAACACATGAGGAGGTCAAAGGTCATTTAGGGGTCAACATTTTGTTAGATTAACTTTTTTATATCTCCTTATGCCAATTGCAGCCAAACTTGATCACAAAAAACAATGGCCCAAGGTTCATATGCAGGGTACCCCGATTGCTGTGAGAGGTCATGTGGGCCGATAAAAGGGGCATTATTTGAAGATATACCCATTCGTTTCCCCGTCACAGATCAAATGCTACGATCACCAAATTTGGTCAGTATAATCACTGAGGTGTACAAAGATTGGGGTCAAAAGTTATGTGGGTGGATTAAAGGGGCATTCTGTCATTTTGGTCAGGTTGACTGTCTTTTGTATCTCCTGCCCAAACGCTTTCGACTTCCATAATCGGACGACCAATATGGGACTGCTGTCCCTATTTTTAGTATTTCGGGTGCCTAAAACTTAATTTAATTTTTGTAACTTATTACATTGGTTGACTTTTAAAATACTTTGGAAATTAGTAGCATAACAAATAATAGAGAATGAAGCGTTCAAATTTTGGAAAACGATACTGTACTTACTTTTACATGTTTCGCCATCTCCAACGTGTGTTTTCGGACATGGGGCGCATTTGAACATTTTGATTGTTTTTTCCTCCCCAGATAAGTATTCAATACTGTTTGGGTTGATATGAATATCTTGACACTCCCCGTTCATGAAGCACGGTTTGTCTGCACATGTACGGGAATCTGCAAAGTACCACAATATGTTAGTTAGGTCTGAATTTATTGCAGATACAATCAAAAATGTCAATAAACACATACAGATATCCAATAAAGGCTATCGATGAGATCTTGGATCTAGTTAACTCCTATTCATCACAGATTCTTAGATCTGTCGCTCATTGTAGCTGTTACAGTTTGTAGATGAAGAGGAGATAGTTGTAGGAGTGTTTGTGTAATTGATATCTACAGCATATCCCAAAGAAAAGCAAGGCATTTAAGTTGTCACTTTGAGAGCTTTTCATCTTGAAACAGGATAAATTTAAAAGACAACGACGTCGAATAAAATATACTAATATGTAATACCCGATATACCCATCATCTTCCTACACCCACAATAAAAGAGTTACAAATAAAAGCTATAGGTAAAATTACGATTTCTTTTAAAAATACCTATTTGTATAGACTTTCTGCTTAGGCTTGAGATTATGAAAACAAACAAAAATAAAAATTGCCATTCTGAAAACTTAAGTGTATAAGTGTTATCCTATTAGTGTGCTGAAGAGTGCCCTGGGAAGAGAGTGATAAAGAGGGTCTGTTTGATATGCCTCTCCTTAAAAAAAAACATTTTCCTTAGGAATTTTAGTATGTAACTTACATACTAGCATAAGATTTACGCAGCTAAAATTCAGTGTTATTATTACCTCCCAAATTTAAGGACAAATAATAATATAAAGGTCTATAAATTACATCTGGAGTCTTTACCAAGCGATTCCAATTATTATAAATATGTCAGAAAGATTTGAATCCATCAATGATCAATATCTTTGCACACTAATAGCTTCTGGGAGTTCTTCATTAATCGATCCCAAACACAAAAGTCTTCACAGTATTAACGATTATCGACAGAAATTTGGAGATCTCAAATGATTTTGTTTTCACAAATTTGCTTTTGATGAAGTGGATAAATAGCTTAAACGGATAATTTGGTGTACCTAAGCTACCTCCTTCTTATACTCATACTCCGTACCTCACATCGAATACGTTTTGTGACGACCAAGTATTCGACGTAATATAAAAATCCTTGGTATCCCGAGTTGAAACAGATTAAATTGCATGACTTAAGACCTGCAAAACCAAATCAACATTAAATATTGTACAGGTGTAGGAGTTTTTATAGTCCGCCGGACTCATAGTCTACCTACAATGGTAAAGAATAGGGCACTCGATTCAGTTGACTCTCCACGCAACATCACGCTTTATTCCGTTTTGTATATAGTCCTGACTATGGATCCCGGCAGACTATATCTCCTTTTACACCGGTTTGTACTTCTTTTATTCCATCGAATACTTAGTCATCACAAAAGTATTCGATGCAAAATATTCGACGTGAGATACGAACTATAAAATGGTCCTTACTCTATGGAATGGTGCCAAGGATAACTAACAATATTTTTGACATACCACGTTATGTTGTTTTTGTTTTTAGCATACCAGTGTATGTTGTTCACACATGTGAATTTCTTTGCAAGAACTTTTCATATTGCGGAGCCTTTCGTATTTTTTTTTTCGAAAGAGCTAATAGGGCACCATGCCCGTGTCTTCTCAATATCGTCCACGATGACACGAAAGATTGGGTATCGTACATGATCTTGTCAGCATCATTCAGGATAAACATGATATTGATTTCTCTATTTCAAACTTTGATAAGATGTTTGGGGGTTTTAAGGATAACTTTCTCACTTATTTATTTTTGTGTGTTAAATATTATATTTATGTTTGTAAGTTTCAAAGTAAGAAGCCCGCTTTTGCAGCTTGTAAAGCTTTTATTAAGGTTAAAAGGGAGACCGAATACTCTGTTGCTATGAAAAGGGGGAAACTTTCAAGCCATTTTAAAAAATGGAGGTTCGATTTTTGATTCTTCCTGTAAGTCTGTAACATACTGCATGTCTTTTTCCAAAAATTGGTGCTATTCATCTGGTGTATATCTCATATGTACTACCTGTGTGTGATTTTTGTCTCGCTATTTTTTTGCTGAATCCTGTTTTGTAATTGTAAATGATTGTTTGTAATTGCTGCTTATGATTTTTGGAAACCCAATAAAGACTGAAGGAAAAAAAAAATCACTGGAAACTGCGCTTTTTTTCGAATAGAGTACTTTTTTTACATTTATAAAATCATTAAGCAAACGTACAGAAATTTCCTAGTATAAATCAAGTCTTTTCGATACCAGTAGAGCAATATTTGACTGACTGATATGGAATTGGACCTGTTTCAAACTCGCTTCATATCGAGGCAGTTCAATTTTGAAAGGAATGCAAACGAAGGTAACTATTTTTAACTCTATCTACACTTAAAAAAATGTTTTGCAAGCATATGAGCTCCACCAAAGGTTGTTGAAAATAGGCGTTATTATTGTTATAGCCGTTTAACGTGGAAAATAACTATCCATCATTTTTATGGTACCTTGGTATTTTTTGTTTGTTTTTGAGGTTAATTTTATTTAAAAATCCCTATCCTTTTAAAAAAACCCTATTCAAAACGTGGGCTATTATAATGGCAGCATGGATGGTTTTATTTGTTTGCAAAATGGATACATTTTGGAAATGTGTCCCTGTGAATTCCCGAAACGTACTTTCAATAAAAAAAAATATAATAATTTTTTAAATTAAACAAAAAATAAATTAAAAAGAAATATGCACGCAGAACCCCCCCCCCCCCGAAAGAATCTCAATTTTTATGGCACAGTCCATTAACTTCCTTTGATCAATAAGTTTAGAAAATGCATTCTCAATTTTTATTTTTTTATAACTCAAACAGACAATCCAGCATCATCCTTGGAAACAAGGATGACCAACATATTACAAGACAAACAACAATACTACCTACAGCGTTTCGGCAGAAAAATAAGCCTGCATGAATTCCCTGCCCGTGCATCAAAATTCTGCACAAGTAAACTAATTAGCGCAGACGAACTTTATAACAGGTTTTATTTCAAGGTAAGTTAGTTTATAGATATTTTTTACAATAATTGTTTTAAACAGATTGAAAGCGTGGTAAAAAGTATGTAAGAGATGGAGAATTTCTTACTCTTCCAATATAACTGTTCATCATTAATGGATCTTACCACGTGTCCATTAATAGACAACACTCTTACTGGACCTTTAATTCACACTACCTTATTATTTGAGGCAGTGCATCTTTAAATCATTGGACAGTGTTCCTTTAATAAATTGTACTTTTAATTCACAATGATTTATTGAGTACATATCCCCCATGCGACTGAATCACTGTTACCAAGTTAGATTTTCCCCCAAAACTGTGCACTTCTTAAACTTAAAGCAATATTAGCACATTTTTAGAGGCGCCCCCAATTTTTCAAAAATTTGAGCTTTTACACGGTTTGATTGGTAACTGGCTAGTAAACTATACTGTGAATAGAGGAAGCTCGAAAAATGTTATGTGTACAAACGAAGGGATTTTGTACTAGAATAATTATTATCGGGGATCCCCGATAATAATTCAACGGCTGCTGTGAAATAGCCGGAAATAGCGCATGTACGTGGTCCCTCGCTCATCCATTAGTGTTTTTAAATAGTTTTGGGGGGCAAGTCAAGTTAGATGTTATTTTCTCGAGGTGGCATATTTCATCATGGACGGACATAAACGTAGTATTTCCAGCTCTCATGCCGTTAAGTCCAATCTGGGATCCCAATTCTAATTACAAATCGCTTATTTTGTGATAAATACGCATTTTAGCATTCTCGTTCGCAGGTATAGTTTCCTAGACATTACCAACGTAAACTGTGCAAAAATATCAAATTTTGAAAATTGGGGGCGCTCTTCAAAAAATATGCCAATATTGCTTTAAAACTTAAAATTCACCTTAACCCCATAGTCAGCAAGTTCACCCTTAATTTATTTGACAGTGCTCCTTTCTTTAACCATATCTCATTGTTTGGACAATGCAAGTTGCCAAAACAACAAAGCTGGCCATATAATAGGTGGACCAATTAACATTCTTTTTAACCAATTAACTTATAGATTTTTACCAATGCCACAAACGCCACCTTGTAGGGCCTTTGATCACTAGTTCTTATAACTAAGTCCAGTGTTCATACCATCAAAGTCGTTGCATAAACAATTTTGTTCTTTCCACCACAGAATAGTCAAGAATGACCTTGTGCTTGTCCCAATCTGCTGGCTACCAGAGTCTGCATTCATGTCATGTACCCCATTAAAATAATTACAAAATGTTATTATAAATTATGACTAAGTATCTACCGATTTCAACCCTTTAAAAGCAAGTTTAAATTTCAACATGCATATCATTTCATTCCTGTAATTTTTCTGGATTTTTTACCACAATTTCCCAACCTTCAACATAACTATAGCATTTTAGCAAGATACTTTGAATGACTTAGCATTTGCTTACTTACTGGAGCTAGAGGGTTAAAAAATAAAGGTACTGCCACATTGGTAAGAATTTATCAAATTAAAGGTACAATCAGTGATTTGCTAAAGCAGAAAATCGAAAAAATCATAAAAATCAGATTTTTACATGTTTGTAACGGTTATGTGTCCTAACATGCCTTATAAGTGATAGGACCAAAAGCAACCTAATAAGGACAAAATCGGATATTTTAGTCATAACTCTCCGTACGGACACTTACTAGTACACGTAATTCAATGGGGAGTCATAACTTTGAATATTGCTGTTCATTTCTTAGTTTATTGTTTATTGTTTATTGTTTATTTCATCTTTATCCTGGGTCCACATTCAGAGGGAAATTTAAGTATCCCTCTGGTCTTCCACGTGGCCCAGCAAATACAACATTAAAAATACGTATCAATTAAAATTTAAAACTATTCAAATTACCATATTGTATATAATAGCTTAAATTACAAGAAAATATTTTCAAATACATGCTAAACCAGCATAAATATGAGTAAGTAAGTACACAATAAGAATATGAAAGTTACAATTAAAAATATAATCTTAGATACTTGCACTTTAAATTAAAAACACTACTACACATTTTTTCACGAAAAAATTTTATAAAACCAAAACAAAATTACATGTTTACAAATTAAGAGCCATTATAAGTAAAAATTCGCCAAAAATTGCACAAACAAATGGTAAAATTTTATATTTTTATAGATTTTAATGAAAATTTCCAAAATTATGCTAGCCGATCTATTGCACATTAGCGCATACTGATCAAATAATACTAGTTAAAGGTTTGCATGTAAATACTTGTTTTTGAAGATGGATACATTATCTGGAAGTGGATGTGTTACTGAATTGCTTAATTTGTTCCAGTTTACAGCCCCCCCCCCCTGTACTGAAGACAGCCTACAGAATTCGAGAGCTGGCTTTATTGTTCTAAGTTTTACAAAAGTACTGACCGGGTGCGAATGTTTTGGGCTTCCCTAACCAAAGTAAAATGAGGGAACAGCTATGGGAACCATCCCTGCCAGACATGTGTAACCGACACATTAGGTGAAGTCTCTGCGCTTTGCCAAAGGTTCCCAGCCCCTTTAAGGCGAAGGTAATTGGAGCTTGTTTTGACAGGAACCCTAAGACTAGCTCTTGCTGATCGGAATCTGTAGGCGTCAATCCTCTATCAAGGATGACCGCAATTCCCCCATAACAATAACACAATAATCAAGCCTTGGAAGTGTGAGGGATAGTGTGGAAGTAATGAGGACTTCAGTTGTGAGTATTGTCTAATTCTGGAAAAGAAGACCAATATATTTTGCCACACTAGTTGTTACTATGGTTAATATGACCATTCCATTTTAAATTTGGATCAAAATGAAGACCTAAATACTTAAAACTCTGCACTGTTTTTAATGGAGTATTTATGTGGCATAAGCTCAGATTTTAGGCTTTCTGAGTTCCTGTGTGTTCCAAAGAGCATAGCTTTTGTTTTGGAGGCATTCAGGGTCAATTTACTCTCTTCTAGCCCCCACGCCCCTTGGCATTTATTAAGATCACTGTTAAGTTTATAGTGATTTCTTACAACAGATTTCCTGCACAAAAAAAACCACAGTGTCATCAGCATATAAATGATCTTGCAATCTGAGGACAATGTAGGTGGCTATAATGTACAAACGTGATAGAAGCGGGCCTAAGCATTGAACCCTGTGGAACACAAAATTGAATGTGCACATTTCAGAGAATGTATTCCATATTTCGTTACGGTGTTTCTTTCTGCAAGATAAGACTTGAACCCGTCAAGCTCCAGACCCAATAATCCACACTACGTAACTTTTCGTAAGAATCGGTGGCAAAAACAGTATCAAACGCCTTCTTGAGGTCAAAAACCCTGATCGATGAGATGGCCATCATCGATATTGTTTAGAATGTAGTCGGCACTTCGAAGGCGTGTAAAGTGTAGAAGTTTAGGTCGGAAGCCCGACTGACTCATTTGACAAAATATCATTGTTAATCAAGGTTCATGGAGCTGGTCATGAACTAATCTTTCAGCAGATTCATTACACAGGTTAACTGATATGGACGGTGTTACCTACAATGTTCTATTTCCATTTTGGAAGGAAACTATCCGTTAGTAAAACTTAAGATTAAGATATACGCAGTGGTGCTGTCACGGGACAGCACCTGCTTCAATAATTTCGAGTAATATTGTGAGCCCTGGTTGCTTTATTAATATCGAGGTTTTTGCGAGTTTGAAAACCTGGCTCTCAGTAATTTCAGTGAATTTAAAAGTACGAGTGGTTTACCATCAGATGACATTAAGACATTAGATGTACTACTTTCAAATTTGCTAGCCAAATTTTGACCAACAGTAGCAAACAAAAGTATTGAGCATTGGCTATTTCAAGATAATTGTTATGTACAGTTTTTGTTTCTAGAGCCGATATTGTTGTTTGATTTTTTGCCAGGTAACAGAGTTTCAGGGTTTTCCACAGCCACGTGCGATCAGTGTTGAAGCCCTAAATTGACTGGTTTATATGCGGATTGGAAGCTTAACACCAAAAATTGAGCTTATTCTCAGAGCTTTAGCCCTGGTCCAATCTTCAGGTTTTCTACCTCTTTTCAGCTGAGCCTTGATTTTGGCATACACGTCTAGCTCAGGACTCTTCATTGATCCACTTGGGCTGTGATCAGTACACCTGAATTTGTTCATTGGAGCATGCTTGTTACAAATGGGTATCAAAATGGTAATGAAGCCTCCCATGATCTAGTGAAGCTAACCTCAGTACAGAAGTCCAACTCTGATTTGTAGATCTTCAAAAAAGCGGAATTGGTCAAACTTACGGTAAATCTTGCCTCAATAAAAGTGGATTAATTTAAGTTGACTGACTTTCTGGCAGTGTAAACCAAAGAATGTCACTTAAAGTGCACGAGACAACTCCATTTTGAGAATACATACAAGGATTGTTTGCCCAATATGGTCAATGCACGACATACCTCTAGCTGGGTTTAGTTGGTTTAGTTACCTCTGTCGCATTTGAAATATTCCATTGTTTTATCAAGATTTCTCCAGTTGTTTTATCCGTGTCAGAGATATTGTAATATCACCCATACAGATTATTTCACACTTGATCTTCGTCGTACCTGATTTATATTTGACACAATACTGGCAATGGATTGGAAAGGTACCACAGAATTCAACCCGATCGTGATTGTATATGCACCGAAACAACTATTGGTCTGTGCTAGGCAGGGATATTTTAAACCACAGTGTCTCGGATGGAGGCTGGCAAAGTTGGATCTAAAAAAGCGTATTGCAGTGTTGATCTTATATACCCTGAAACACCTCCGCCATTGCGGCTTCGGTCACTTCTATACAGATCAGAGTTCCGGGATGTTAACTCTGTGGAAAACAAAAAAAGAAATTTAGCTTGTCTCAATCAGTGCTACAACGTCAGTTTACATTCATACAAATGAGGACGGAATCATCTATCTTTGCAGACAGAGAGTTAATGTTCAATGAAAATAAATGTGAGTCCTGTGATATTGTTATTTTCTTCAAAAATCTGCAAAAGTGGAGTATAGGGTTCCGCATTGATGATTTGCGTTTATCCTGGTCAAGCTTGATGAGTAGGCCGGGTGCGGGTGCATGTCACCATAAACACAGATGTTTATTGATGATGTGCAGTACCATTTGCGCACATAGATAGCACAGGTCTTACTATATTTGGTTTGGTTATTGGGATTGATTTACGTAGTGAAAGTGGTATGCCACAAAATGATGGCGAGTGTATAACAGTGTTTTCAGTGAAGGGTTATAGTAAGTAGCACAACACAGTAAGATTATCAAAACTTCCAATGCCATATTGATGTAGCAATGTCCAAGCTATTATTATTCAAAGTTAATCCTTCACTGGTCAGTTGGATGGAGTCAGTGATCAGTAGATGCAAAGGCCTAGGCTTCTGAGTGCAAGCTGTGATAATAGATGTATAGCTGTGATAAGAGATGTATACATACTTGTTCCAGTGTGCTGAATTTTGAAGGCTCAGATAATAGTCAGTAGCTAGTTGAAGAGTTACCTCCAAAGTTCACCATAACGTCAGCCGAGATGAAAAGTTCAATGGTCAATGTGGTGTTGAAAAACCACTCATAGCAATGATGTTGAAAGGTAAGGCTGAGGTAAAAAGGGCGCATTAAGGCCTTAAAGCCCAAAGTCTTAGAGGCCCGCACTTCCACCTAATTTCCCCTAACATTCTTCATGTTCTTTTATATATATTTCGTAAAAATAAATAAATGAGAATTCTAGAGACTTATACCTTCACTTTTAAGCTATTCTTGCCAAATTTCAAATATTTTGACTCTCGGGTTGGATCACAGAAGTGTCGTTAATCATATAATGGTAAAACTGTGAAAGTAAAGATTTTTTACTTTACCACATTTCGTTTCCGCCGTTTTTAAGGATTAAAAAAAGGTCACTAGCCACCTCAACGTACATTTGGAATTAATAGATTCTGAGCCTATTTGGCCACATAATATGATAACGAAACATACAGAGAACATCTTTGTTTAAGCTTTGGCACAAAGTCTGAGCAACTGAAAAACAATAAATTGACATTCAGCATTTTCCCTCCGCAACTCCAAAAGCAAATTTAAGATTTTTTTTCCCCCCCCCCCCATGTTACATTTAATTGCTCCATCACCGTGAACATGACAAAGACGAGGCCCTGATAACCAAAAAAAATCTTCTTGGAGGTGCGCTAACTCTTTGCCGAATTTTGCGTGATGTATCATCAATAAGCACAATTTGCTCATGACTTTGTTCAAGAATATTCTCTGCTAACAGGGCTAAGGGATGTATAAGACATCAGAGACATCTGTTTCTCCATGTACAAAAATATGAAGTGGTCTTCCTTTGGTGCAATTAGCCACTTTTACCCAATGTAATATGTTGCCAATTGGAATCTACACGCGGTACCGCGAAAAAAAAGCCAAAAACAACACAAGACCAAAACGATATCATGCATACAAAGCAAACTACCAATGGCAAGAAATAGTAGGAAATGCATTCGTTGGATAAAGATTGTTTTTTTTTTGTCGGCGAAACTTTGTTACTGTAGTAGGTTGCTGTTGTTCTTGTTAAATTGTTGGATCTAGCTGTTTCACTCGGCTAGTGAGATTGTTGTTTGGGTCACTCACCGGTTTGGTGCTATATGTGTGTTGAGGCTGCCTTTCGGCATGTTAGGATACCAAAACACGACCACACAAACCCAATTCAAGTTAATAGGTGAACATTTACAGCCTAATGAATGCCCTTCATTGTTTCCATGAACATATTATATCAAAGATTGACACAATACTGATGCTAGGATTAATTCAAGAAGGGTGACACGATATTGACAGCTTCGTTCCCACAACTCACCACATCAACATATAATGTTGGTCTCCTAAGACATGTAACTTTCTTCTTCATAACTCAAGTAAAGTTTAGGACTGACGAAGTTTTTTTTTTAGCGGGTAGGGAGCAAAAGATGGCAAACGTTGTGGACCTCACCGAGAAAAAACACGTACATTCCTATTAGAATACACTTATCATTTGCAACCGCTGCAAACCAATTGCGCTTCAAATTTGTTTTTGTGTTTTGTGAATAATGTCCAAATAGAACAAGTTGTTATAATGACCAGAAAAAATAGAAAAAAAGTTATTTAAAATAAATAGAAGAGAGGAGGAAGAAGGCGAAGAAAAAAGAAGAAGCTACCATTTGCAGAAATCTTCCTTTTGGGTTAAAAAAACTCACAAGTTGTGACTTTAAATTGTTAAGTGGATTTTTACTTTCTCGGGATCGTGTTATGATTAAAAGGTACCTTACGTGAACCGTATTGAAGGGAAATTTTAACTCCTAAAAGATAAGAAATATCAGTTATTCTCATAAGAATAGCAGTCAGAATCACACCGATACAAAATGTTAGAAATGTAAACTTATGACATACAAACACAACGATTGTAGACGTTGTTATTACTGAACATCTAACCAACAATTAATAACTGTTTAAAAAATTAATAAATTAAAATAACTATTTAAAGTAAAAAACATGATTAAAATTCTGTCCTGTATAGCATTACCTGCGACCAAGCCAGGAGGATTAACCGCTTCGTGTCTTGGCGGTTCTATAAATTGTTATAGAAGAAAATGATAACGGTGACAAAGAGAAAACGCAAATGGCAAATTAATTTTCTTCAAAGCTGACACAGTGGGGTATCGGGTTCCGCATCTGATGATTTGGATTTATCCTGAGTATAAGCTTGATGAGTAGGGCGCCGGGTTGGAGGGTGAATGTCCCCATAAACATTGGGCAGATGTTTATTTTGATGTTTGCTAGTACTCTATTGCATAGTAATAGCACAGGTTCTCTTATATTTGGTTTGTTTTTTTATTGAGGATTGATTTACTTGGTAGTTTGAAAAGTGTAAATCCTCCCAAATATGGCGATTGTATAACCTTGTTTCCGTTGAAAATGGTTATAGTAAGTAGCACAACACAGTAAGATTATCCAAACTTCCAATGCCATATTGATGTAGCAATGTCCAATCTATGTATTATTCAAATTAAATCCTTTCAACTGGTTCATTTGGATGATCAGTGATAGTGACTGCAAAGCTCAGGCTTCTGAGTGCAAGCTGTGATAATAGATGTGAATAGGCTGTGATAATAGATGTATAATACTTTCCAGTGTGCTGATTTTGAAGGCTCAGATTAGTCAAGTAGCTAGTTTGAAGTTACCTCCAATTTGTCACAGTCAAGTCACCGAGATGAAATTCAACTGGTCAATGTGGTGAAAACAACTCTTAGCAATGATGTTGAAAGTAATGCTGAGGTAAAAAGGGCGCTTAAGGCCGTTAAAGCCCCAAGTCGTTCGAGGCCCTGCCCGCACTGTTCCCCTAATTCCCCTAAACATTGTTCATCATTTTCGTTTTCTATTATGTATCATATAAAAATAACTAAATGAGAATGCTAGAGACTTATCCTCACTTTTACGCTGATTTTCCTGCAAATTTCAAATATGTTGAACTCTTTCGGGTGGATCACTGATAGTTCCTCTTTGAATTCAATAAATTGTAAAAACGAGTTGAAAAAAAGATTTTTTACTTTATCCGGACATTTTCTGTTTCCCCGCGGTAAGGGATAAAAAAAAAAAAAGGTCACTAGCCACTCAATGTACATGGATTACATAGACTCTGACCTATTTGGCCACATACAGAATATATGATAACGAACATAAAGGATGAACATCTTGTTTTCAATCTTTGGGGCCCAAAGTCTGAGCAACTTTTGATTTTTAAAAACAAATAAATTTGACTTTCGCATTTCCCTCCGCAACTAACTCCAAAAGCACATCTTCGTAAATCTAAATGCTTTCCCCCATTTTACCCCTTAATTGCTCATCACCGTGAAACATGACAATTGTACGATGCCCCCTGTAACCAAAAAAAATCTTTCTTTGGATGTGTCGCTAACTCTACTCTTTGCCGAATTTTGTGAGTATCATCAATAAGCACAATTGCCTCCATACTTGTCAAGAATCTTCCTCCTCTCTGCTAACATGGCTAAGAGTGGATGTATAAGATAAGACATCAAAAGACAGCCTGTTTTCTCAATTGTACAAAATTTAAGTTGGTGTCTTCCTGTTTGGGTGCAATCCTAGCCACTTTTTCCCCATGTAATATGTTGCCAATGTTGAATCTACAACTACAACGCGGTACCGCTAAAAATCAACACAAAACAAGACCAACGATATCAGGCATACAGCACACTACCCCAATGGAATAAAGAGTAGGAAATGCCATTCGCTTGATAAAGATTGTGTTTTTTTTTTCGCTGAAACTTTGTACTGTAGTATTGCCTGTTTTGTCTTGTAAATTGTTGGTCTAGCTGTTTCCCTCGTGCTAGTGAGATGGTTTTTTTGGGTTCGATACCTGTTTTGGTGCATATTTGTGTTTGAGGCTGCCTTTCGTCATTTTCGGATATCCAAAAACAACTGAACACACAAACCCATCAAGTTAATAGGTGAACATTACACAGCTAATGACTGCCTCCTTTTCATGAACATATCATGATCAAGTGACACAAATACGGTGCTAGGGATTAATTCAAGAAAGGGTGACCCGATTGACAGGCTTCGTCCCACCGACTTGTCGTACCCACCACTCCTCCACAACAAAATATAATGTGGTATCCTATAAACATGTAATCTTTCTTCTTCATAACTCAAGTAACGTTTTTGGCCTGACGAAGTTTTTTTATAGCTGTATGGACCCAAAGATGGCAAACGTTGTGGACCTCACCGAGAAAACCCGTACTATCCTATTATAATACACTTCTCATTTCGCAAACCCGCTGCAACAATTTCGCCAAATTTGTTTTTGTTTTTTTGGAATAGTCCAATAGAACAACGTTTTTATAATGACCAAAAAAATAGAAAATTTAATTAAAAATAAATGCGAGAGGAGGAAGAAGGCGAAGAAGAAGTCCACCTTTGCAGAATCTTTCCTTTTGGGTTAACAAACTCACAAGTTGGTGCTTAAAATTGGTTAAAGGGATTTTACTTTCTCGGGATCGTGTTATGATTAAAGTAACTGTACGTGAACCGTCTTGAAGGGAAATTTTACCTCCTAATATATAAGAAATATCATTTATTCTCATAATGAAAAATCAGTCAGATCACACCCGATACAATGGTTAGAAATGTAAAACTTATGACATACAACACAACGAGTGACTTGTTATTACGAACATCTACCCACAATTTAAATGTTTAAAAATTAATAGTTAAAATAACTATTTACAATTAAAAATGATAAATTCTGTCATGTATAGCATTACCTGCGACCAAGCCATGAGCATTCCCGCTTCGTGTCTTGGGCGGTTCTATAACTTGGTTAAAAGAAAATGGATAAAACAAAGAGAACACGCATAATGCAAATTAAATCTCCTGGCATATACGCAGTTATGAAAATTATGTATAATTGTTAATTAGTTCCGGTCACGTCCCCTTTGAAGGTTTGGTACGCCCTTCTATAATTTCACTTCAAAATAAAAAATCATCTAAATCATGACATTAATGATTTTTTAAAATAAAAATGTGCAAACTGAAAAATAAAATATTAACAAACATATTTTAGCAAAAAAATTATACTTAAAAAATCAATGTTTTTGCATTACGTTACATAACATATTCCCGGCAACCATTAATGATATAAGCTTAAATCTCTAACTAGCACACGCAGGGTACTCTGATTTGCGGACCTCGAATGAAATGAGGAATTTCATGCCCCAAAACGCCATTTCAAGACCATGAAAACTAGATGAAAAATGCAATGGAACTCATATAGGTTGATTGCACAGCATGTGTTTTCCAAAAGGACAAAAAACACCGGGATTTGGGGAAATGCGGGGTCCTTCTCACATGCATGTTATTTGTCGACTTACCCTGCAACCGCTATCATGTTTTGGCCGTCCCCCTACGAAACCAGTGGTTACATATACAGTAAACCCTTGCACTTTATTGTGGCAATGTTGCCATGGCGTCGCAGTTTTATGCTTCGTACTGCACATTTCACTTCGTCTATCAAAAGGGGATCAATCAATAAAATCAATACACGTCATGAATTATACACCGCTGTGGATACACCCGAGCACATCGAACGCTTAAAAAGAGCTAGCGTGAGAATTGAGCGTACGCTTGTACGTCCAGATTTTAATTAAGGATATAGAAATATTATTCGATGCAAGCTATGTAGTGGAGTAATGGTATTGATGGGTATAAAAGAAGAAAATGAAAAAAGTAAAAAACTGCAACTTTTGATTTTTTTTAATAATTGAAATATAATTTGGTAGAAGTGACAGGTGGATTTAGCGATCAACCCATGTGACGTTGATCAATGCTGCGCTGATCAACTCACGTCATGTGCCGTCGATCAATAGTTCGCGCTTATCGATTTCCAGATATCTTTTTAAGAGTCGTGATTAAACTGCCGAACATGTTTAAATACTCAAAGAAATAGCATGCACGAACACTTTCTATCCTTTTAGTAAAGAGGGATCTTTAAATTTCGCAAGGGTTAAAATTTGATAACAAAATTAATATGCCGAGATACAAACTTCGTGTAGTAATGTAAGCTGAGGTATTCTTGTGTTGGCATAGATAGTCATAAATCGTTGCGCGATCGATTTTTGTAATATACGAAAACTGTGTCACAGACAAAATACTGTAGAAAGCAACGCAAAAGGTTCTGGTGCACAATTAAAATTATTGCCAGCAAGCAATGTGCAAATGCATGTTTAATGCAGTATGGGCGGGAGGTGCATTAGGCGATGATGTTGAACTAGTAACACTTGGCGAAAAGTAGGCATGTTAAAATAAGCTTTGGGTGGGAAATTGTGAATGAAATCGGTTAACAGCTGGTACATACATATCGGATGTGCAATTATGAGATGTGGAGTCAATCATTCAAGCAAATCTACTTGTTTGCATTAGTAGTCTATTAGTAAACCCCGCCTTATGTTATATCATATATTTCAGCAAAATATATGAGCGAATCGTATTCATTTTAAGAAGTGTCGAGGGTGTCATCTCCTTCTTATGCAATAGGTAAAATTCACGAAAAATAAGACAAGTTTGGTTAAAGTGCATCCTCTAGATCTAATTACACTAAGATAGCTTCGAAAGATGTCGTCCCAAAAGGTACGTTTAGAAGATGAATAATTTCACGAATATATTTATGTCACTATAATTTCTTTATTGTAATCTGATGAGCAAGAATTACAGGTAGAAGTTGTGGTAGTCAGCATTATCGAATATAATGGATGATTGTCGAATCGTCCTAATAACTTTGAATCAATTTTTCAGAAAAGTACTAATAATTTATCTGTACTTTTCTGCTAGTTAACGTATTAGATGTATGTTAATTATCATATTTTGTTAATCTACCTTCTATGCGTGAACAGTTAATATCTAACTAAATTTCATGATTTTAATACACTATAAATAGCAATGCACATCTGAAATGTAGATTATAGGCTTACAGTGTGTTCCATCAAAAAAGATCCAGCAGGTCCATTTCAACAAAGAGTGATTGAACAGCGTTCTATTTTTCTTCCATATTGAGCAGTCCAGAAGAAAGCGTACAAGTACGTATACGTACAAGTACGTACATACGTCATAATTTCCCACAATGAAATGCAACTTTTTAAAGAAATACATTAGGTTTAACATTTCACCCCGGGACAGTTTTATTTTTACAGTTCTGAAGCTGTAATCTTCACTACATAGTTTTAAAGCTTATCAACAAAATGTATGTGCGGATTTTTGATATTTTTTTTTCAAATAAAAGATATTAATTAATTAAGAGAATTGGTATGACGTCATCAGTAACATTTTTTCAATAATTAAATTTCGACACATGAAATCAAAATTTTGACACATAGAATTAGTTATAATGTTGTTTGGATCAGTTCTGAAATTTGTATCCTTTCTCATCTCAAAACTGAGAATCCCGAGAGGATTTTGTAAATTCTTTTGTATTTCTTTATAATTTTGTGACGTATGTACGTACTGTACGTATACGTACAAGTACGCTATCGTCTGCACTGTTAAGTAGCGATATTTTGCATTCATTCCAAGATGACTTTTTTTAATTGCCATACGTTACAAAAGAGGAGGTACCTATATACCTCGCACGCATTATGATTAACACTCAATTTCTTTCAATTAATTTGCGTCTATCAAAAGTGCATCAACGATGACCAAGACCGCGTCTTTTTTTATTGGAACACACTGATTGTCAATATTATGTCACTTTAGAGATTTACAATATGGGGCGAAAGGAAACTAGGAGGAAATACACAATTAACGTTTGAGGTCGATGCTGACCAGTAAATGAGAAAAGGGGCTTCAAGGACTTCCAACAAATAAACACTTCCACTGACTGTTCGTTGACAAGAAAATGACAATTATAATTAACAAGGTAAATAACTTTATACAGTTCGCAAACTCCACAAAGTTCATATATATATATATATATATAATATATATATATATATATATATATATATATATATATATATATATATCTATATATATATATATATTATATGAGTTAAATAATAGTGGGAGAGAGGGAGATGGGAGATAGAGAGAGGGAGAGATTCAGTGTATGAAATGAAAATGAAATATGGACATCATTATTATAATTTTGAACATTGTCAATAACTAAGCAGAAATGGACAAAGTATAGATATACATATGATTTTAACATGAACATCTTATAATATAACGGTTTAAGTAATGTCAGTACAGTACATTTATTACAAGCGTAGAAAAATAGTATTTAGAATGTAATTACACGTGTTGTTGTTGTTGTTATTATTATTATTAAAACGTATGGCCAATCCGTTTGGATTGACTCTTTAAATGCTTTTAATTCAGTATCACTATCAGTAGTTACAATCGGAAGACATTTTAAAACAAACAAGGAAAGTGTAGCACACATCCAACATTTATGTCAGAGTAAATGAACTGTGTGATAACAAAACCAGGCGGTGAAGTTTGATAGGCAAGTGCATTTGAAAGGTACATAAATAACGTCAGTCACATCATTTCATATGTTACGACATGTTTAAGCCTCAAGCATCTATATATAAAGACATTTTTATGAGGTGACTGCAAATATTAAAATATGTGAATTTAGGGTACTAGTGAAAACACCGATGAAGCCCAAGAAATATAACTTTAAAAATTTCGGAAAGAGTAGGTCGTTCCGCATTGTATGTGATGTGAGACGTGCATTTAATCGTGTCTGATCGACCCCTGAACAAAAGAATGTTGTATTCCATATACAAGAACATATCTTGTGTATAATTTTGTATAAAATAATTCCGACGGGTATCGGAAGTGCCATCCCAGCACTTAAATTTGCAATTGAAGCCAAAATGTGATCATCCAATCACAGCCCGCGTCTCCACGCAGGATAAGTACCTTCAAGCCTTGCGTTAAAGGTGGAATTTGTTCGACCGATCCCCGACCAAAAAAATCACGCTTAGGTACAGGTTTTTCACCATGTTCAACTTCGACCTCTAATAGGACATGTTGATGGGTACCGTGGGTCACCTAATTCAATCTTCGACTAGAGTGTCTTGACAAGATCGACACTTCACTTCAAACAACTTCCAGAGATATAACGATTTCTTACCTGAGTCCTTCGTCGATATTTTAGTTGTTTTTGCTATTGACATTTCTCATTTTATTATCACAATTTAGATATTTAAAAATAGAGAAGCACGGTAACTGTTTGAAGATAAGCTGAATGTATGCATTTAAGGGTTTGCAACACACTAAAACGTCCTTACTATATTTTGTCACCGTTATCGATTCATCAAATTCACCAAAACTGAAACATGACAGAAGGCTCTTCTTCTTAGCTTTAAAACCTTAATGTCAATAATGACTCTCATAATTTGTTTATAAAAGTCACGATGCGTAAATGTTCTCAGGAATACAAAGCCTTATTTAACAGCTGTTTTACCGACGACGGTTATAAAAGGTTATAAGTAAAATTACATATACTAATATGGCTAGATAATATGACAGCTGGTTTATCAATCAAATAGTTAAAAAGCAGCACAAATTGATCCATACCCAACATTTCGTGAGCACACAGACCACTTCAAAACATTAAAATATATAGAAAGCTCTTAGCATACCAACTTGGTGATTATTACAATTGAAGGTTGATCAATTTGTTAATTTGTATAATTTTGCAGCTCTGCGGAGTATATTTTTCTATTATGCATTTGAAATGTATTTAAATGATTAGAGCTTGCAGCGTGAATTAAAATTATATAATTGATAGCATAATTTAAAATAATATTGCAGCAAAATAGAGTGAAGCATTACTGAAAAAAAAATCAACACGACAAACACCAAATATCACGATAAAATTGAGTATTAACACAACGACAATTCAAATATCAATGACGATTTTGATAACAACAATTTTCGAATAAAGTAGTCATTTACCCATATAATAATTAGACTAAACATAGTCAAATATGATAAAAATAGTCGTCATTAAATTAAGATAAAACAAGTAAAGTGAGCATAATAAAAAATATATAACAAAAACAAACGTGCATTTGATTATTTTTTCCGGTCCGTCCGGGAAGGACTAGTAAAGTAAATTGTTAGTATTTAATCTCACCTGCGCATACTAGCCGATCATGAATCCACTGATAGCTTTGACCTGGGGGACATAGGCAGGTATAACTACCGTGTGTGTTCCAACATCGTCTGCCATGTGGGCAGATATTGGGGTTCAGCGAGCATTCGTCAACATCTACAAATGTTAAGAAAATAACAGAACAAGAAAAGAAAAATAATACGCATAAAACTGGTTGAAATAATGGAATAAACAACCGGCAAAAACAAACTTAAAACTCTAAAGCAGGGCCTGAATTTGTCCACCCTCGTGCCCGAGGGGTTCAAAGGATGACGAGGAAAACTCCCACGCGCGAATATCCACGACACATAGTCCTGCATAAAAATAAGTGGCTTAATTGTCGCTATTCGCAATACCCTGCGCCACCAACGGTTGCTTCGGAGAGGCGATGCATTATAGGAAAACGTCGCCACAGCTTGCGCAATTAAAATATTGCATAGGAACACCTCGTTACTGTTTTGTCAATATATAATGTTTTGTATACAAATAATTAAACTTTTTTTTTCTTTCTATATCGATCACACGGACTCTTCCGTTGAGCTGCTTTCAACATAGGCATAACATCTCACTACACGCGTGTTAATCCGTGACTGTGACAGAGATGCCGACCCTTGGAGGTCAAAATGAAATTGGCAAGAGTAATCGCTGGCGGGCGCACTGTATTGCGAATAATTTCACCTCGAAGAACTCTTAAAATACTGCAGCCGGCAACACGCAAGCAAGTGTTCTTTTTTCAGGCCCCGCTCTTACGTAACTCATTATTGCATGTATAAGCTTTTTAACTAAGATAAATTACTGTTAGTATTGTAAATGCAAAATACTGTGACCAAATAAACAAATGCACATTGACGAGTAAGGGTGAGTTTAAGCAAAATAAACTTTACTGAACGTATCGTAATTTTTTTCGTTATCGTATTGGCAATGGGCAATTAATAATACAGAAAAACGCACGCTGGTTTCCTGTCATCAAAAAAGGTCTGGTAGGTTTGTAATGAAAGTAGCAATACGAGGTTAAAATCAAATCATACAATTTCAAAAGCAACTCAGTTTGTTTATGAAAAATAACGTTATTGTACTAAAACAGTATTATTTTACATCACTTATAATAATTGAACATGTTGAATAAGTTTTAACAAGATATATATGATTTTACTGCAAGTAATATATTATTTTAAAATGGTCTATAATTGTCTTTATCATGTTTAGTACAACGTTTACTTGAACACCAACCATCATTTGCTTCCAAAACAGGTAGAATGTACTATTTCTTTAAATTTTTTTTTTTTTTAAACAGCATTTTACTATCATATTCCTTGTATCATCTTAACTAATACTTTTATACACTGTTAAAAATTTCCGTAAATTAAGAAAACAGATTTTTCCGTAAATTTACGGAAAATCTGTTTGAGAAACAATAACAATAAAAAACAAAAAACATAAAAAATTTTAATTTACGGAAATATTTCAAAAATTTCTGGCAGCAATATTTCCGGCCTTTTTTTTTGGTTCCGTAATTTTAAATTACGGAAAAATTCTGTTACAATACACATTTTTTCCGTAATATGAGACAAATTGCTGTAAAATTACTGTCAAAGTTCCGTTAATTGACAGAAATATCTGTAAATTTACCCTAAAAATGTCTGGAAATACTGCTACGTATCAATATGGCCGTCAGGGGCTTCAAGTACGGAACCCATGTTACCAATCCATTGTATAGGGATCATTGGTCATCATGGCCCATGTTATTTATCAATTCTTTCTACTAATCAGCTGATCTATTTTGAACAAATAGCTCTATTTATTACATGTATTATATCGAAAAAGACATGATTTTACCCATCTCGTAAATTTTGCTGTATGGTTGTTGAAGTATCCAACGTCTTTTCATAAAATAAGTAAAAATAAATAAAAAAATATCAATCAATAAATAAATAAATATATAAATAAATAAAAATAAAGCTTCACACAAGCTTTCAAAGGTTGTAGAAAGGACGTATCTTGTGTTCAAAATATTTTGACAATTTTGAAGTTTCACTAAATTGAATTTATTTAAGTTACCGTTGAAATTGTTATTTGAGTCACTTTTTTCAGCATCACTTAAGTAATGTCTCCAGTATCGTTGACCCAAAAGTAGCCGTCACACTATCAAATGTTTAAAATTAGTTCCAACTTCTACCCCTTTTAATACAGATTTTTTCAAATTTATTTCAGCACATTGTTGGGTACCATTTTACCCTCAGCTATATATTAAATTGGTAAGTCGTTGTGCGCAGTTTTCTAGAGATAAGATAACGTGCAATTAAATAAGAAAAGGAACTCTAGGATTTGACTCCTGCTGCCGACACTGTGAAAACATATTAAATCCTTAGGATTATCTGAACTGGTTTAAGGGTTTTAAAGGGATATTAGATGACATCTGTGGATTTCACTACACTACCCTTTCAGTTCTCCTTCTTCCAATAATTTGAGCATGCTTGTAGTGTTAAACTACGAATTGCATTAAAGAGGCAGACACAGATATTTCGATATAATTGTGTTAATTAAAATAGTCAACTAGAAGTAAAGATAGTCACCTAAAATGCTAAAAAAGTTGTTGGAGGATCATCATTTCTAAATGACACGACGAAATAAAATATGTTGACAATAAATAAAAAGTGTGATTTATTTTCTACATTTGGTAGCAAAACCAAATGATTCGCTTCAGTGGTTTTGAAGAAGCAATTACGTAACATGTGCTACACCTCCACATTCCAAGTTTGATAGTTGTTTCTTAAGCACATTTTGATTAGTGTGTATTGCGCTTTGATTCATCCGAGTGAAGGGTACAAAATGGAGTTTAAGCCCTACGCAGAACAAGGATTGTTGGTCGCGTCGTGCTCAAAATGACTGTACGAGTGAAACGTTACATCGCTCTAAATGGTCTCCAGGTGGACGGCAGGAGTTTGAACTCTTTACAGACACACAGGAACTTAATATTTCACTTTTTGAGACCCATTCCATACAAATAGAGGAAGGCGACGTGGAAAACAATATACATCAGTCCAATTAGTTCAACAGATATGGAGAATAACCATTTAAATCCAAGAATGTGACATTTTATTTTCACTTTTACAAGGATTTGATATTTTTTTTTTGTTTTTACTTTTTTATTTTTAGAGTCGTGCAATACTTTCAGCCTTTACAAAGAATTTATGCATTAAATTTTATTGGAAGATGTAAACTTTATGAAAAAAAAGAGTATTAAATTATAAAAAAATAAGTTAAAGTGCCTTATGTGTGTGTTGAGTTTCATCACTGCCATTATTGACCAAACTTGAACCAATTAGGCCAACAAAATTGTTGTATTGGAGTAACGGGCCAGTGCAAAATACGGTAGGGCGGGCGGATTTTTGTGTGTGTTGAGTTTCATCACTGCCATTATTGACCAAACTTGAACCAATTAGGCCAACAAAATTGTTGTATTGGAGTAACGGGCCAGTGCAAAATAGGGTAGGGCGGGCGTATTTTTTTTTAATAATGCATTACTACATCAAATCATCACACACTATGTAATGTTATTAATATTGATACTTTTTTGACTCTTATTAATGAAAATCTTAAAGAGAAGTTGCCAAAGTTACACCAGAACACAAAAAACACAAAAAATATTGAGAAAATCGGTTAAAAATCAGGGTAAAAACAACTTGAAAAATAAGATTTTTGAAATCAATAAAAAAATTAGGGTAGGTATACTTTGTACAGGGCTTGATTTTCAAAATTAGGGTAGGGCGGGTTACTCCAATACAACAATTTGATTTTTTTTGGCCTTACTGTAATAGCACACATGTTATGTAATTGCGTATTTCTTCCAAATCAGTGAAGCGAATCATTTGATTTTGCTAAACGTCCTCAAAGATGAATTAGGCTTTTCGTTCCAATACTTTTGATTTTATCACGTCATTTAAAAATAATGACACTACAGCCACACTTTTTTTGGAGGGGGGGGGGGGCACGCTGTATATTAAATGTACCCAAAACATAAAACATCTGGGTTTTTTTGCTGACACATTGAAGCAATGTGTTATTTCCTATTAAAAAACACTAGACCCTGTGAAAGTAATTATAGTCCTCCGGGAACCACAGCCCTGGCTCCATAGACGACAACGGAATAAACTGTGAAACTAATGTTGCGTGAAGAGTCAATTGAATCGAGTGCCCCATTCTTAAACGTTGTAGCCGGACTATGAGAAAGGCGGACTATAATTACTTCTACAACGGTGTCATGAATTAGAGCGTCCCTATTATGGATAGTCCCACCGGCAAATCTATTGTGTTCTCCATGTGTTCTCGCATAATTTGTTCCAACACTGTACCCAATAGCCTCGTCTACACGGTCACGGTTTATTCCGTATAATAATGTTAACATGCAAACTACGACACTCGGTCATTGGGGACTCTCGATTTTTTTCACGGGATACAAGACTGCGGTTAAGTTAAAAATCACGTTGGGTTATTTTGTAGTCTATTCTATCTCTACAAACATGATGAACTTCTGAAATGTATTCATTAGGTGCTCTAAACAACAGTCCATATGTATCCCTTTAAATTCTACAGGAAACAATTTCTTTTTATATATGGCCTAACACAACAAAACCCCTAACCCTAAAAAATGTTATATCTAGAACTTCGAAATGGGTACATATAGAACTCTTGCCCACAATCATGGACAAGTTTAGGGAAATTCCTAACATCAGAATCTCCCCATGCACATTTAACATGTTTAAAATAAATAAGTGAAACTGTGTCTTCAAGTTAATTGAATTGATTCTAGGTATTGTCAGAGTTTAATCTTTTTGTCTGACAGAATCAAGTTTCCATTACTAAATTATGATATTTGTTAGGATATTTACAGCGTTCGTATTACGGCTGACATGTTCATGACAGGTACCTGATAATAACAGGACGGTAAGCTTACATAAATCCGACGCAATCATTAGCTGTGAGAGATTCATGTTTCGTGACTATGTGATATGAAATAGACCATTATGTTTAATAATGTTTACCACCAAATTAGTCAAAGCTTTGGTAGGCGGTACCCCTTAAATTGATATTTCCGATAATAGAGCCCGCGCGACAGGTATCACATGTGTCAAGCGCGTCCACATAAATCTCACCCCATGTTTTGTATATAATGTTATTTTGCTTGAACAACAAGTAACATACAACATAAGGCGAGTGAATTTATTTTGTACGGTATCGAGGTCTGGCCTACATACAAAGTGGCAATGGACGAATGTTGAATCAACTTTTAACATAACAACAACAAACTAGTTTAAAGCCTTAAAGGTACAGTTCGTCATGATCCTAGTATCCTCATTTTTACCCCCCTGCGATTTTGCAATAGCGCGCATGTCCGTATGTGTATGTCAGTGGCGTAACTAGCTTTTTTTTGGGGGGGGCAGGGGGGCACATATATTTTCAGGGGGAAAGCATATATTAAAATTGGTTAGTATAGTATAGGTCTATGTTGTTTTAATTGAAATTGGCACGTGTGCAGAAAATCACTAATTTTTCAGGGGGGCAAGGGGGGTAGCTGCCACCCCCGCCTCCTCTGGGTACGCCACTGGTGTGTGTGTGTGTGTGTGTACAGCTTTGCAAACAAGTTTCATGAATTACGCAAAAGGTAGATAAATATCTTGCCTAATTAGCGAATAATAAAACATATAATCAGATTACCGGAAGTTAAGAAATGGTCATAAATGCTCTATCCGACGTCCAGAACAAACTTTTACCGGACACTCAACAATATTAATAAATGGGTCTAGGTTTACCGCCGGGCACCGCAACTCAATTGTGACACACACGCTAATGTAGAACAGAAAGAATCCTCAAATCGAGGCACGTGCGAATTACGACGTCACACCATGCACAATGCATGTCATGTGATCTATTCCAACCAATTACTACACGAGGTCGTGCATGTACAATCAGGGGAAACCCGGAAAGAGCAACGGGCTGTTACACGAGGTTCCGCCGCCCATGGATCATCCATGATTTTTTCCATTCACTTCACATCCAAGATGGATGTGAAGTGAATGGAAAAATACGGAATATCGGAATTAGCAAAACGGTATAATGGAACGATGTCATGGATGGGAAATGTTTTGAAGAAGTATAGTTTTGCCATATGCATATATTAGCACCGTCAAGAGCACTAAAGGCGATGTCAGAATTAAACCATTCACATTTTCGTTAGTAATATGGACTTTGATCTATTGCAACACAAATTGCAGTGTCTAAGAAATCTGAGCAAAATGAGAATGAAATGTAATTTGCAATTTTGGCCAAGGGCCAAGCTGTTTGACCTTTTTGTGCTTTGGTATAGCGCTATACAAATGACCCAATCAAGGTTTAATTATATTAAGCAGTGACGCGTTTTTCAATATTATTATTATTATTATTATTATTATTATTATTATTATGGGGCTCTACTGAGAACAGGGCGCCTTACAAAGCGACATATACATGAATGATGTTGTGAAGAAATTCGATTGTGTCCAGGCGGCTGTTTTACCTTTATAACATAAGGCCACAGGTGTTTCATTTCCCGTTCATTTCACGAAGAGTTAAAACTTTGCAGGTCGAACAAAATTTACACATTCCATGCATATCCAGGTGGGAATCAGAGGATGTTTTGAATCAATCCCATAATGCATTGCAATGTGCCTATACTGTACTTTACTAAACACATGTCAGTACTTAGGGATAAAAAGTGTTCCAAAAGTTTAAAGCGAAATGCCAGGCTAATATAATTTACGCTTCAACACATTATAAATACATTTTTGTTTCAAATGAATGTCTTTCAGTCAGAAAAATGACACTATATTATTGATAACAAAGTAAAACGTTTATAATATCTTCCACATGATTGCAGCCATTTTGATCGGCCCACGAGAAAAATAGAAATCATGATGCTGTAGAGTACATATTGTGTCTTGAAATAAGTAGCCAGTGAATGACATAACCAAACCTTTTTCAGCTATATTCTGTTGAAGAATCCGCCCCTGTTTTAATCGATTGTTACTGCTTTTCTACTGGACACACTATATAATCCGATTTTCTGACCAGGAGTACCCTAGACATTCCTTAGACACCTGTTTTTATCTATTGACTTCTCAAGTCATACAACGTCACCAATGCAGAGCAACGTCACCAATGGCGACCTACATGGGCAACATGTATTAGTTAATTCTGCTAATAAGACAATCTATATTGCAGTAGATATTATTTCTTTCAGACCGCAAAAACATCTTTTAAAACATACTTAAATTAAAAATTAGCCTGTTAGTACACTTTAAGAACAACAAGACCATTTCATAATCATTCAAAAAATTCCCTAAGTACTAACGCTTTGTGGGCTAAAATGAGCGAAAATGTCAAGCTTTTTATGTGTTAAGAATAGGATTTTTGTAGGATCACATGACCCTATTGAGGTGAAATTTCCCAGAACTGGTGCATTGTGGGATTGACTCAATACAACCTCTGGGTGGGAATATTGTGATTGTGGGTTGAAGGAATGCGATAAGATCTAGTATCACAATCATTTCACCTGTTTACCACGGGCATTACATGACATGACAAAATTTTCAGAGAAGAAAATCACGCTAGGAATAAAAATTGAAGGCTTCCACTCTAGTGAATGTGTACTGCAGCTTTATTAGCTTCAGAAAGAAAATGAGTGAAATAAAGGTTAGTACAAAAATGAATGTCATGACACCTCTGAGTGTCAATTAGTATTTCCTAATCTAAATCTTCACAGGTTTTGTGAAAAAGGTCACAACGTTCATGAGCTCGGTATCAATCAAAGCTACTCAATGTTACATAAATCTTCAATATACAAATTTTCATGTTGATATTTGACAGCACTTGTCATGCAAGTTCACATGTTCTTCGAAACGTTTCATATTTACTGCTAAAACTATACCTTCAGGGTACAACAATCTTGCTGATGTGGGTGTTTCTTTTGACAAGATAAATCCACATTAAAATGGATTAATCTGCATTCGGATTGGGTTACAAGGAAAAACGGATGCGTGTGGATATGGGGCAAGAACGCAATGCGGAATGCGGGTTGTAGGCGGGACGCCAGTGCGGTATTGTAAATCTGTATGGCCCGTCATGGTCATGTCGAAAGAAAATTGTTCGTCAAAGCAGTTTGGAGAGATTGACAGATCAAGGACATAGGAGAGAAGGACAACGCGAAAACGACAAAATCCAGGTACTCGTGTGCATGTAATGCGACGTCCTTTGATCTACACTCTTTGCCGCGATCGATCCAGTAACAGCGGTAGAAAACTTACCCCTACATGAATTAAGCAAAAGGTAGAAAAACATCTTGCCGAATAAATTATCATAAATACTCCGTCTACGCCGTTCAGGTGGCTGTTTCCACTTAAAACAGTAATATAGGTAGACCACACGTGTTTCATTTCAAGGAATGAATACAAGAGCTAATACATTGAACCTGTTTTATACAAACATCTTTTTTGGCATAAATATTCAGATGTACGTATTGTGTTTGTAGTAGGAATGTTATAAGATCGATGTGCAAGGACAATCATTTCACCTGTTTACCACGAGTATTACACATAACAAAATTCCATTCTTGTGAAAAAGTACTGCAGCGTTATTTTTTGCATGAAAGGTTAAACAAAAGAAAATGGGTAAAATTAAATTAAGGTTGATTAAAAATGAACGTCATGACACCTCTGAGTGTCAATTATTACTTCCTGTTCTTTATCTTCACAAGTTTTGTCCAAAAGGTCATACCGTTCATCAGCTTAATATCAATCAAAGCTACTCAATGTGTACTTTTTAAATCTAAATTAATCCGGTGCGATGCAGATGTTGATTGATCTGGCTTTGGAATCGTATTTTTGCAAAGCTCTAATGTAATATGAGCACGTTTGCAGTATTGAGGTGTCTATGAACATGATGAATCAATGTAATAAAACATGTCATAAATGCCGCGCTCGCGAAGCACCTGCGTGAATTCGCTAGCACTATGTTTGAGCACCTGGTCGCTCGCTGACTTGTACCAAATTTCCACCAACAAAATGATCATAACTTCAAACTACTCAGAATTGACATGATGAATCGGTTTAATGTATCCAAGCATGTCTAGTCCTTGCCTAAAGCATTAATGGGTTGAAGATGGTTCTTGATTATTGCCACGATGACAAGATCCATAAACCTGTGGAAGTATCGTTACCTAAGGTACTCGGTTAAGTTATAATGTATAATAAGGGGCTTTTAGGAGGAGTAGTTTACGGGAAGAGTAAAAAGTGCAAAATGTCCAGAAAATGTTGGTTCAATGTTGCCAGTGGATGGTGGCTATCTATGTTTTACAGCCAATCGGGCTCACTGTTGCAAACCGCCATGCTTCAATCAGTCCAATTCGGAGTTCGTAAAAACTCACGTCGTTGTCTTCTGACGATTACGAATATAATCTCTGTGGATTCGGCACTCACAAAGTTCCAGACCACCAGGGGAAAATGGAGAAAGTTAGTGAGTGAGTCAACCAGTGAGATTCAAATACGATAACAGACTTGCCCCTTTGGGACCAGCAAAAAAAGTCTTATCGTTATTGTTCTCATTGAATTGTGTATGGCACATAGATTTGGTCTAACCAATCAGCTCCCTTGTAACAATAGAGAAGGTTGACAAATTCACAACATTTATTTTTTCCCTATTTTTTGCCAGTGAAAGCGTAATGAATACTTCGCTTTGTCATTTGCTACCAATTTCATTCCAAAACGGGTTCAAAGAACGTAGTCAAAAAGTACGTTTAGTTTACATTTTCATGTTTTGAATCATATCTCGACAATATGAAGAAAGAAACCGAAAAAATACAAGAAATATAAGGCGAAGAACACTTGAAACAGATCAAGAAAAAAAATGTGACAGATTTGAAATCCCTCCTTTATCAAAATTTGACCTAATTTATTCACGAAAGGTAAAACTTTCACAAGAGCAAATGTATAGTCGTTAGGATATTATGTGCCAAGGTTTTAATATACGATAGAGATCTCCAGAACGCAAATTGATATGAATTGAACCAGCCATGACTATGCGGTCCCAATGGCATCCGTTTGCTTACTGAAGTTACTGAACTTGCTTTCTTTACAAGATCACGAACACATCGTCTGCATAGATTGCCAAATTTCGTTTTCCTCACCTTCTTCACCAACCATGTACACGCAATGTGTCATAGCATTACGAAATGTGGATTAGTCCGTATTAATATGGATTTAAAATTACGTAAGAGTATCTCGATAAAATAAAGTTAAAATAATTTGCCAACTAAAAAAATAACTCGATTTGGTGACCAAAGTAGGGCAATCCTTTCACAGATAGGCAATACTAAATGGAAATTGGTTAAACAACTCACAGAACTGTAAATAGTCTCAAAGTTTTATCTGTTTAGAACGGAACAAATAATCCATCGTATAGGTCGGTATTTAAAAGTTGACCTTATGGGTACCTTTTACAAACAACGTCATGACTTTGAAGTGATTTATCTAATTTCCTTAAGTACGATCTACTTGAAGCAAATAAAAATTATTGTTGGCATTTTTCGACACCATTTCCCTTTCTTGTTGAAGGGGGGAAGGTAGCATACTTAAGTAAAGTCTGCAATTGTTTTGGCCCTGACAGGTACTTCTAGGGGCGTCTACCACATATCCGTACACCAATGTGAACTCAGCCAGCCGATGGTAAAAATCAACAATTTGTGACGTTTCCGTTATTATTAATCTTAAAAATAAACTAACATATAAAACTGAACTGCTTTGACTTATTTTTGACACATGCGTTTGTGGAATTTTGAGTCCAGTATAAAAACGCTGTAAGGCTTCTGTATATTGTCAATATTTTGTGTACCATTATAACCAAGCATTCTTTTATTAACCTATATAGGCAATGGATTTCCGTCTGATTTTTAGAATTGACCAAAATGTTTCACATATACGACTTCTGTACACGGGACAGACGACATAAATTCCTTTTACAAAGTTTAAATGACCTTGAAGAATGACCCGAAATGTGGTAAATGAAGGCGATAGATTCTATAAGGTTTTTAGGTCATTGTAAGTGTTTCACATAGTTTTTTACGTTTGTTTATTTTTTACAACATATCTTCGAATCGAGATAATGGCGAGTAAAAACATTACATCATAGTGTTTAGTGTCCTCTCCCGCTTCTTTTTGAGGACGCTGTTATTTTCTTTTAATATTGGAACATTTTAATCATAACTTTATTAAAAGGATGCTCAGAAGTCGGGATTCTTCCTTAGCCCGGGCCCCCCCTTTACCAAAAAAAAAAGATTTTCTATTGTACAGGACCAATTTTAAAACGGTTTAGTGATCATTAACTGTTAGAGGTGTACTTGCAAGAAGTAGAAACTTAAAAGGGCCTCCTTTTTTTTTTTCAGGCAGTGGGATCTAACCGCATACATACATGCTAAAAAATTGTTTACTTTTTCTAGCCTTAATAATGCCTTTGCTGATGAGCAAAAATAATTAAGGTAAAACGCATTATCTAGCACTAAAACTCTGACGTTGGTGCCGCAACAATGTTCGACTTGTATATTACCGCGTACTCCCCGTCCATCACACAGGGCCGTAGCCAGGGGGGGACGCACCCCCCCAAAATGACAAAGGTCGCTTTATGATGTTGAAGGTCCGCTTGGCCATGTTTAAGGGATCCGTGTTTGTCAATTAACAGTATGTTTTTTTGTCTTAAGTGTTGTGGTGCATGGTATATTAAGGAGTAATAAACCATCGCAGTACGATTGTCGTTGTTACTACCTGCGAACAGGAATTTTTTTTTCTTCTCTCACTCAACCCTCCACCCCCCCCCTCCCCCCCCCCCCCCCCCCCCCCGCCGCTCTTCAGAATTTGTGTAGACGACGGTGTAAAACTTTGGGGCAACCGCTACGCACGGACAAAAAATTTTTTTGTACTCAAAAGGTCCGCTTCTGGCGAAAATCCGGTCCGCACCCCCCCACATAAATTCTGGCTACGGGCCTGTCCCATCACAGTATAAGAGCCCATCTATTCTAGTACCGCGGTGGCATTACGCCCATCGACCTACTGTGATCAAAGCTGTATTTTTTGTTCATTGCGAGATATATATAGTATATATATAAGGAAACTATAAGGGAAATTGTTTTGAAATGAACTAAATGACTAAGTTTTCATCGATTTTGCGTGTACCGTTGTACGCTTTTTTACTTGTCTATTAGAAAATAAACGATAATTGGGTGGTCCCGGAGATGATCCCCGCATATAGGCCTAACAAATAATAAGCCCCCCCAAAATACGCAGCATGTCTTATCCCCCATAAGTACAACCCAATGTGGTCAAGGCCGAAAGCTAAAATGATACCAATAGCCGGTTTTTCTGCAAATTTTGACACCTTTCTTGCTCCATTGTGATCAAGATCGCAACACAATTCCTTTTACTAAAATTTGTCCACATTTTTTTTTTAATTTTTTAGTATTTTTCATTATTACAATACACATCCATGCATTACGTGACACACCTTCACGGGAAGAATGCGTTCTTTCACGAATGGCGATCAATATGGCTATACCTGTTATTGCAACTTTTAAAAATGGCGAGATTTTCTTATAATGGGTATTGGGTTGGCAATATGGTCGCAATGGGGCAGAAGGGATCAAAACTTTACGGAAGAAAACGAACTTGGATACTTTTAATTTTCCGTGCAAAGACCATTGTTTGTAACCTATGGGGTCTTAGAACATGCTTCGTTACTTTTTTTGGGGTCTTTTATCTAACTACTATAATTTTGGGGGTCCCCCGGGATGGGGCCCAGCCCCCCCCCCCCGGCCCCCCCGCCCCCCGTGCCCCCCTCCCCTCCCCAAAAACCCCAAAAGAAAACAACAACATAAATACTATATATCTAACTAACAATGGTAGACTACTTGTTATTCCAAGGTTGTATCCTGTTTAAAAAACTTTGTTGTTTTTTTTTTTTTTTTTTTTTTTTTTTTTTTTTTTTTTTTTTTTTTTTTTGCTTCTCTCAGCCTGCTTAGACTTATTTTTTAATCCCTACACATTTGAAAGTTGTAATGCGAAAACCGTAATGCTATATTAGGCCGTCTATTCAAAATCCTGTCACAGGAGAGTGATTTTGAATAGACAGTCGTAAGAATAGGCATCTTATGGTTTACTGGTTCTTCGCAACCTAATGGTGGTATTTTAGCACAAAGGCCCGCCGCTCTAGGTGCGCTCTAGGTGCACTCTAGGTCACAGTGCGCTCGGGGTGTGCATCGGGGTGAGATCTGGTTTTGACACTAGATTCTTGTCTTATAACGGAATAAACTGCATTATAGTGTTTGACGTTTTTCAGTAATAAAAGAGTAGGAAAAAGAGAGGTAAAAAGCGGATTTTTTTCTAGTTTAGTAGCGCATGAAACCCAAAGCGCACCTAAACGCACCTAGAGCCGACTTTTTGTGCTAAAATACCACTAGCAACCCCCATAGCATATGACTGTCAGAGTGACATGTCCAAAATGTGATGATTTCATTTTTGATTGATTTACATTATTAAAATTTCAAAGTTGTTTTACTTGAAAAATCATAAAATGTAGGCCTATATAAAGTCGTCAATTGATGCTAAGAGTTTCCAAGAAAAACATGGTCAGTTCTTAGGTTGAAGAAAGAACAATACGCGTAGTTTTGATAGTGGACAAACAAATCGAACTGAATAAATGAGGTCATTTCTCGTTAAAAACAAGTCATGACATACATTGATTCGTGTTCATCTGAAGGTTTACCGCAACTTTGGACAAATGACCCATATATTCTGCGGAATAAGATTTTTTAGAATTGAAAATTAAACAAAATCGCAATTATCAATAGTGGAAAAAAATGTTAAGTATTACTTATAAAAGATTAATACTTGATATGGTAATAGTATAAATGATCGCCGACGTTGTCACCGATGGAAAGATTATACAGTTCAAAAAAAGTAAGTCCCCGCCTGACAAATGCGCCGTTTTTAGAGAAGTTAGGCTCCTAACCTGTTACAAATGATGCAAATGTACACTGCAATGTTACACATTAATTGTGCAAAAAATCACACAACAGTTAATCTTCACCCTGAAATGACGTCATTTTAAATTGATGACGAATTAAAAATGACACTTTCGTGCATAGGATTGAACAATCGAGAAAATCCCGGATGGAGAAGTACCAACATGCCTCTAGTACAACACAGGACATACCACAGACACTTGATTTTCAGTGGTACCAATGGATAGCTATGGTCACGTCTTCCATTGCTAACCAAAAACGAGTACCAACATGCCTAGAATTACAGATCAGACTGGCATGTTATTTATAAGTTACATGTCAGGCAAAACTGTCAATTTCCATAGTACAAGTAGGCATAGGGGAGAAAAGTGTTTTTCATTCAAAAAAAAGGTTTGAATCTCCGATTTTCACACGTTTTGATATTTTAATGAGATATGACTAAGTTTTTCTAGACTAAGAGAGTTTTAGTGCACTTTTTGAGTCCCCCCCAGTAATATTGCGAAATATCAATCTTCCACCTATAATCCAGTATTTTTAACCTTCCTCAATTATTGACTTCATAGTGCCGTCATAATGAAAAATGTGGTACTTATTTGATACCAATGTAATAAGAAGTATCTCTAAGATATCCAGTGGTACAAATTTATGGGAAGGCAGGATGTTCAGTAACGAAAATTATAGTGGGAAAAAGATCTTTGAAAAAAAAAATCTTCAAAACTTGATTTTCTCGCTTGTACAAGCCCTATGCCAATTATTTATTTGTCATCAAATTTCAATAAATAACGTAATTTCAGGGAGAATGTTAACTGCTGTGTGAAACCTTTTTTGCCCATTAAATGTGATAACATTTCACGGTGTACTATTTACATTTTTGTAACAAGTTAAGGAACCTAACTTCTCTAGAAAAACGCATATTTGTCAGGGGGACTTACATTTTTTGAACTGTATATAAACGTTTAAGTAATTCCAACCTACATTCATACAATCGGTGTTCGGTTGTCATTCGTTACAACATTAGTTTGTGTTGTCTTTCTAAGAAAGCGTTATTGGTGTAAACTGTAAATATACAAGATTGAAGTCATTTGCAGTAACATATACTTCTCGTATACTCAAATATATTTTGTCAGTTTCCAACAGTCGCAAATGATCGACATTGACAAATGTTAAAGTCAGACACACTCTTTTTATTGATCGTCGATTATCAAAGTATGCGACATTTCACATGCAATTCCGTCCCAGACTGACTGTCCACATCAAAAAGGTCACACGTGTTCTTAAAGTTGAACACTGGTCTTCAACTATGATTTGAAAGAAGTCATCCTCTTTATACGTGCCGAAATTATGATCATACAACTATTATTACTCACACGAATATTAATCAATCAAGCTTTTGCCGCGAGGTGGTAACAAATATATATTTAACTATCCTGAGAAATATCGATGACTATAAGCGTTTAGAGTCAACATTTTGTCTAGACGGTTTTGACAAGCATTCTTAATGGCGTTTCACAGCCCGATTATGGTTTAAACGATACCTACTGACGGATTATTTATGAGCACCGTGGAAATTTTAAATTAATTTCCTATTTTTAATTTAGATGACTGACAAAATTAATGATATTGAATTACAAGGTAGTTATCAAGTAGAAAAATTGGCCAGAAATATGTCACTGTTTTTTATTACTTGAATTTTGCACAAAAGCCATTCCAACGGCTACTACAAAGAATGTATTTGTTTCTGTGCTTTGCGGCTTTCTAATTTACACTGGTAAAATGATACACGAAAAATTACTTATATCATCATGTTAAAGGACTACCTCATTTGAATTATGCAAATATGCAATTTTGGGGCAAACAAAAATGTTTTAGTAGAGGGAGAAAGGTTTGTAGAGGCCCACCCTTTTTTCTGTCAACTTTTAGAACTTACTTCTGAATAGTGTCCCATGTTACTTTTTAACTAAATGAAGTAAGTCCAGTATTTATTATTTGGTTTTCCCCAGTGTTTCCCTTGTAAGGACCCCATTGGAAATAAGCTGGTCAATAGGCCGGCTTTAATGGGTTATCCTGGCGTTCAATTAATCAGTATCTGTGTAATTTTTAATGTTTATATCTATATTGTTTGTAATGGATAATGTGCACTTATGCATATATTTTTTATATTTCTGCTGTAGAATATGAATGCCAAATAAAACCAATCAATCAATCAATCTTCGTCACGTTCATCGTCAGACAAAAAAGAGGCCTAAAAAACAGAACGGCCTAACCTGGCTTGGATGAGAAATGTTATAAATCAATTGCCATCAAACCATCCTATACAAGACAGACAAGATCCTAAAGGACACTCTTTTTCTGTATTGCAGTGCACACTATTTGAAATACGGGGAAAAATGTAAACAATCTCGTAACGAATACGATGTCCAGACATCAATCCTAATCAACGACTTTAGCATTTAGCACAAAGATATTTTATTTCTCAGTTATTCTTTAATGGTACTTTGGTAAGTTTTTTTGGTGTAAATGTGGCAATTGGCATTGAACACCAAGTTTTCAGTTTGAATATATTGCACTTTCTAATTTGAATTCGTCAGTGTAAGGACGAATCACTTCTGTGTAGTAATACCTGTCAAACTTTGCTGTACAAAGGTTGTGCCTGTTTACCACACGTGAAATATTCTGCCAATGACTTAGTTCTCTTCCATTTAAGAATTATTAATAATTAATTGATTGATTTATTATTTTATTATTTTATTATTTTATTTTTATTTAATCGTCGAACTCTTTTCACCCCTGGTAATTCCAATCTCAAGCCATGAGATTGCTAGTTAAAATTTTTGAAACAGTTTTCTAATTCACAATTATCCCGAACAGGTAATAAGGCGCCTGACAATGTCCCACGGGCTAATTTGAGATGTTCTGAAGAAAATGTTGTCCATCCCAATTTCATACAATGTTCATACATTTTTGAAACATTAATACATTAATGACATATTTTAAAAAAAAAGCGTTTGCCATTTGGCTGGGTTACAACTTACAGAAATGTAATAACAGGGAACAACCTTTTCTGTTTAGTAAAATCTGAGTCAAATTTGAGTTAGGCATGTTGGGATAAAAATTAATATACTCGTTGTGTAGGTTACTCAACTTAGACTAAGATTTTACACAACAGAAGGGTTCTTTTCTCTTTTAGTCAGCTTTTTACAGTGTAAATCAGCAAAGACAACTATTTTAAAACTTATTGCCCTAATGTATTAGTGATCCTAAAATGTTTTAAAAAATGTCAGATAATCTATTTTAAGAGTGTAACTTCGAATGTTTTAAACATTATACGCCGCCACCCAAATCCATTAATCCATGGTCGGAGTTGATTTCACGATATAACCAAAACCAGAGTAAAGTGCGTCTAAGAAGCTTTGCAAGTACACCTGGCACAAAAGTTCTCGGCAGGTTTTTCGATCAGTATGTGCCAAAGTCTACCATTTGGAAAGATTTCGAAATATACCATGTTAGTGTTAGGTCTTGCTTTCATATAATACCTTGCTTGTTAAAAAGCGTGTAGAAATGGATGAGATAGACGCCCGAAAGACCCAAACCCCCAAAAACAAACGTTGGCGTTTTTGATTTTCAATGGCATTGCAGTGTATGGACACGACACGGCGGACCACAATCAATATGCATGGCTTTCTCGCTCATTCAGGCGGAAACCTCTGGTGTGAAATCAATTACACACGATTATTGGCGTGTACCACACAATGAACCCCCATTTAAAAAAACAAAAAACTGCAACTTTTGGTTTTGGGGGGTATTGCATTTTTGGGACTCATCCAGCCATTTTTGCACGTTGTTTTTTACAAGCGAGGTGTTTTTAAATGAAAGAGCAAGACATAGGCACCAAAATGTAATTTCGAAAACTTCAAAATGGTATTGATTTTGGCACAAAATACTTGAGCGAAAAAAACATGCCAATATACTTTTTGTGCCAGTGTGTTGTATTTTAAAGAATCAAAAAGTACTCGCACGTACCCCTTCAAAATTAGAATCATTAGCTTAACCACGATGCAGAACAACTGTCACGAACATCAATGTCGCATTTGCTACTTTTTATATATGTGTGCGTGTACAACAACTTAGAATCATATGTAAAAAGATAACCTGAAATCGCGCATGTTCCAATTCAAGTATGTAGTTGTCTGGCGTGTGTTATATTGATACATATATTTCTGGCCTGCCTTCTGTTTTACTTCTTTACTCTTAAAACCAGGATGACGATGAAGAGAACTTAATTTTAAAATGGTAAGGGTTTAACTGGAAATAAGCTTATCTTTTGAAAACGTAGATAATGACCTTCACATTTTCTCCTGAATATCAGTATATCATGGTTTTTGTGTGTTTCAGTGAACTGAAGCAGTAATAAAAAATCCTTTAAAAAGGAATTGCCGTTCAATCATGAATGATATAG
>JAMKCH010003639.1:0-36452 GCA_023653785.1 Ophioderma brevispina
ATGTTGTCATTGCCTGAAGGTTCTCGATTTACAAAAGGTTTACAGATTTAAACTTTAAAAAAAAATCTTTTGAACTTAAACTGAAGAGAAAGGATGGAAATGACCAACGGACTTCGATTGAAAAATAGGGACTCTAGGAGGGCTCTTGTAATATTCCTTGGTGTAAAAAACTGTATTAACCACTCCATGCAAGTCCTAATCTATCCATTTGAACTCTTTTAGTAGGCTAAGTTTGCTGGAAATGTACCCGTGTCCCTTGAAATCAAGATGGCAGAGGTCAATGGGACACCAGTTACCTGTATAGTGCACTGTGTCATGATTGGAAATCAGAACAGAAGCTTACTATTCATGCAGTGTGTTGGATGGAATGACCAACTGGATGCATCTTTGAAATATTGGCTAAATAAGTTGTGATGCCAAAGGTTTGGTCAAACTGCATCTCCGACCATCGTAATTCTCTCCAAATTCTTCAAAACAACTTGCACGGTCCTTCTGTCTGGGAATCAGAACATCCATTGCGATATCGATGAAACTCTCTTGGCTGGGAGAGATTAAATGAAAGATGGAAGAACAACAACTCTTGTAGTTGTTTGTAAAGTCTTCAAAAATCTGATCCATCTACTCTAATCTCAATTTATTTTGAGAGGGGGGACGCCCTCATATTGGCTTTCGTCGTCGTGGCGAGTTGTCTTATATAGTGTAGCATTTTGTTTACTTAATTATTTGTTTAGAATTCGACCACGCAAATTGCAGGGACTTGTAGGGATGATAGAAACGGGATGTAGAAGGCGAAGGTATATGATTTGAATCAATACGCAATATATGGAAATCTGACAAAAAGGTTTCAAATTGGAATTCTAAGTGATTGTCGAGAGATCTTGTAGCAGAGAAAGGTTTTGAAGAAGGAATAAACTCTGCGTAAGTTGTTTGAGCATCCGCGTGTACATATTCGGAGATGGTTTCTTTTTTCTTTTTTACCATTTCAAGTGGCTAGATATTCCTGTTTCGGCTGCCTTACTTGGTGCAGGGGTGTATTTTTAATTAGTGAAATTGCCGAGGCCCATCTAGGCAACTTGTTAGGTTTGACTTCTTCCACTGTGTAAATATAATTATATATAAACCCGTATATAAAATAAGGTATATAGGGCTCTGTTGTAATGGAGAATACGTATGATGTATTTTGAAAGAAGAATTTTTGCTTGGGCTGTCGCCGTTGCGACCCCCGAAAGTTAATGGAAAAAATCGCAATCTTACGTCATAGCTCGTTTGAGAGATGTCCCGTTGGAGACGAGTACTCTCCCACATACATTATGTCAAATTTTCCAATAACGCTGGTATAGTTTAAAGCTTGTAACTTCATTATCTGTTACATGATGCGTCCGTAAAAGACCTCATCCTGCGTTATGGGATATAGTGAAATGATCGCCGATCTAATCTCCAAATTAGCACCTATTCATTGTTTGGGCCACGTTGAAAAGAATCGAATAATCACTAAATCCCATAATACAGTGTCAATTATGCCAATAAACATTGGTAACAGTGGGTGACAAAACGATGTGTACACGCAACCTGATACCTTATCTACTGTGTTATGGGATTATGGTAATGCCTATTAAATCCTTTTCATCTCCCATTTATGGGCACTAAAAACACTCAAAGGGCTCCGTGCTTGTTGTTATGCATGCCGGATCTAAAGTGACAATGTTAGGGCCTACGTGCTAACTATAGAAAAAAAAATAAATAATTTGCTTTGGCTGTGGACCAAGTTAGTTTTAACCAAGAAAATGTTGTAATTAGAAAAAAAATAGCCCAATTGATATCTTAAACATGACAGGAGATTATTGGTTAGGTATTTGGATACATGTCGTGTAAATTGAAAATGTGAGCTGAGAATTAATAGCTAAACTGATCTTTTGGTCATTTTGAGATACGAGCCTTTTAAGTTCACAAAAAACAGTTGTTTTGATGTCAGTTAAATTGCGAAATATCAACTTTCCCATCCTATTTTCATACTCTTCAACTTATGACGTCATGTAGTGACTGCATATTGCGAATGTTGAGTACTCAATTTGAGGCCAATATAATGAGTAACTCTAGTATCGCGTCGTGGTATCTAATTTATAGGCATTAAGGGGGGATGCCTAGTAAGGAAAATCGGGTGGGGGGGGGCGTGTTAGAGAATTTGCTCGAAGTAGTGAGAGACACACGCTTGGCCAGGGAGTGTGAGTCGTACAAAAATGTATACGGTGTTGCGAATTTGGGTGTATGTGTCTGTTGTTTGTTAAATGAATGTGAGAATTGAATACTTTACGTGTGTATATTTGGTTTACATATCGTCATTCTTTTGTTTTGTAAAAACAGTTTTTACATTATTTTAAAAAAAGAAATTATGTACGTCTTAATATTAGCCACTCACATTTCCACGATTTTCCGGTTTTTTTTAAACCCGCAATAATACTAATGATAATAAAATTATGTAATTTGATCCAGGTTGATTCATAAATTGTATTATTTAAATCATCTGGTACTTGTTATATTGTAACGATTAATTTGTCACAGACTGCATTATGTACATAATTATTATCATATGGCTTTTGCTGTATTCTATGATGAACAAAAGGGCACCACAAAAATTCTAAAAAGTATCAAGTACCAAATTATGTTAGATATAATTAACTTTGGTCTATTCTTAAAGGCAATCAGTGATTTGCTCAAATCAGAAAATCGAAAAAAAATCATCAACTATCTGATTTTTTTTATTTTTTTTCATGCATGTTTTAACATAACATGCAAGTGCATAAGACGAAAGCAGAGTACTAAGGCCAAAATTTGATATTTAGTATTACTTTCGCACGCGCACGGACACTTACTACAACACGTAATTCGAATGGAGATTCGTTATATCTTTGAACCCTGCTTTTTCTTCATAAAAAACTTTATGTCAATTTTCAATAACTGGAAAAGATAATTTATGAGAATTGTACATACCAATCTTTAACTTTTAAGCTATTCCTGCGAATGTCACATATTTGACTCTTTCGGGTGGATCACTGTAGCGGCTTTAACTCATAAAAGCCAGTGTTTAAACTGTATAGTGCAACACTGTGGAGAAAAGCGGCAAAAATGGACACTTTTCAGTCCAATGGCACTCCCTAATATCTAAACCGATCACTCTTTTTATTTTTTCTTTACTAATAGTAAGTCTTAGAGCCATATATATTACCTGTGCACCGGCGTTTGGCCGGAATTATTCCACATGGAAATGCATTTTAGGCTGGAGGGCTCCAGGAGCCCCCACCCCCCACACCCATCCCATAATGTGTGTAAATCCATTTGAGTGGTTAAGAATGTAAACTATAGACGTAAGTAAAATGTATTTTGCTGTTGCGTCATTTTCTTGTACTTGTGTAAATTTTTTACCACAGTATTATACGCCAGCTTAATTCTACCAACTAAATACGCCTACGTTAAAAGTATAATTTACATTTAAAAGATGGTTCTAAATTTACAGGCAGGTTTGCTAGGTTGGTGTGGTAATCGGGCTTTTTTTTATCCTACATATTCCCAAGCTCTTTAATAACTCACGAAACATATTTCAAAGGTTTTAATTAAATTAAACTTTTAGAGTATATGTGACATTTACCTATTTTGTTGGCAGACTGAACCGAAAATATTGTAAAATTACAAAGTTATTTTAATAGATACGGTGTCCCGAGACCGGTTGAAGTAAAATAAGTTCGTAAGTCTCCTTTTGTAAACTTTTGCCTCAAAAGCGCAATTTAGCAAATTTCGGCTCCCAATCCGGCAAATTTCACAAAATTTCGTTCTAAGGGGACACCTACCTTTTGGACACAAATTAAGTTCTAAGGCACCCAAGTTCGGAAATCGGGCCGCAAATCCTACCTGAAAAAAAATTAGAGCGCTCCTACCGGCCAATCGATCTGCTTTAACTGTCATTCACCAAAAGGCCACCCACCCCCTTCCATCGCCAAGGACGCCCGAATAAGGTTCCGGAAGGACCAAACCCACCCCAAACCCCTCCAGACTAGCGAAGCCGGAACGCGACAATTCTCGTGTTAGGTTGAAAACACCCTCTTCTGCTATCACAGCTATGGGTGCAAGGTTAAATGTAAAACCAATGTTTATTTCTTGGTCGCTTGCAGCCTTGCATGGATTGGTATATCTGACATTGTGAGCTCTTGTGCTGTCACATATTACGAAATGTAAAATGCGAGCTTGTTCATATTTTTTTATGGGTTAAAAGTGTTAAAAAAGTCTAGTCCTCATAAGTGGGTGCAATTAGTCTAATTGAAGTTGTCATTTGGTTGAAAATCGGTTGTATATTTAGTCAACAGTTACCATGGGTAATTTTGTATTCAAAGTGACCAACTTACAATACGCTATTATAACAACACCTCATGTGGACATTGACAACAGCAGGCGATATACCAACCAAGGATCGGCGGTGTCAATGTATATGCTGTATGGAATTGACCATATGCATGTAAACAACATTCTTGTTATTGAGGATTGAAGAAATAATTTACTTGGTATACAACCTTCATAATGAGTGTTACTCAAATATTATAAGATTGAGTCATTTGTAACAAAAATTTTTATTGAGAGTAAACAAAACCTTACATGCAAATTTTACAGGAAGACTGATGAGATTAGGGAATAACCAAGAGATTGAAGAAGTTAGGAGTTCTCTCAATTAAGTGTGTGTAAAACGATTCACAGATTGAAGACCGCCCTATAGTCCCCGAAACATACCCATTAGTTCGTCTTGCCGAAAAATTTGGAAAGACTTAAAATACATATACCCATTTGTTGATAAGCCTACATCATTTGAAGTTGAATTCCATGTCAAGGTTAAATCTTAATTTACAAAACAAAAACAAACAATTTACAATTATTAAAGCTCAGATTTATGTGGATCCTATTTTTGTGGAGTCTCATAATAATTATTTAACATTAGTATGAACAAATGTTCAAACAAATGGTTTCAAAACCAATTTTAATAAAGCGCCGAATATCCAAAGAAAACATGTAAACCTGTTTGCGCTAAGTTTGAAGGTCCCCTGTGGAGTTTGTCTAAGTAGCTAGTTGTACATGGGCGATTTGAGTTGGTGGGCAAGTTGAGGAGCGAGTTGTCGGGCGAGTTGTGATCCATCATAAGAGGGTGAGTTACAACAAGGAGGTGTCTAGTTACGACAAATTCGCCGGGCGAGTTACGACAAGCAGGGGGCGAGTTACGACAAGCAGGGGGCGAGTTACGACAAGCAGGGGGCGAGTTACGACAAGCAGGGGGCGAGGGGCGAGTTACGGTTACGACAAGCATGGCATGTGCGAGTTACGATAGTAGGGGGCGAGTTAGAACAAACGGCAGCAGTTGATATGAGGTTAAAATTTAGTTTACATTCCACTTGGAATCGAGTGGCAAATGCCATATTGACACCCTCATCTTTTTCTTTTTTTTAATTTAGCTAATACTTAGATTTGGTTATTGTTCCAACTAAACTGTTTCATTAAAGAGGGGGATGCCCGGATTTTAAGATTGAATTTTCATCATAAAAGATTGGCCTTCACTCCAAAACCCCATCGCTAAAGTTTCGCGCTGATATTTCACTCCGTTTTGATATGCGAGAGCAGCTAAAAACGTGATTTCGTAAGGCACCATAGAGAGTTACTGTGTAAAAATTAATATTGGTCGACCAAAATGAGGGAACAAATTTCGATCATAACTTACCAAAACACCCAAACATCCTTGGCTCTAGATGCACAGGGTTAAATGCGAAAAATAGCAGATTTCTTATGATACAAAAAGGGGACCACTTCCGGTAAAATCTGGGGCTTCGAGGACGAGGCTATTGCGATCGGCCATGGGCCTTTAAGAGGTTAGAATGATAAATTCATTATCACTAGTTGGTCTAGCTGGATAACACCGGAAGTTATCATTTTTGTTTTTGTTTTTTTAATGTTCCTCAAAATACCAGAAATAAGAGTTTAAAGGTCCATGGCAATGTGACTGCCTGCCTACTGAGCGCTATATGGCCTCGTCCCCAGAAGCCCAGATTTTACGGAAGTGGTAACATTTTGGTTATCAGAAGAAAGCTACTGTTTTCTAATTTACCTGTAAAATCTTAGAGCCAAAAATATGTTGGTTTTTTTAGAAGAAAAATGGCGACCAAATTAATTTTACACAGTACTCCACGGGGCTTACAAAAAATCACGTTTTTAGCTCTCGCATCAAAATGGATGGAAAGTATGGGCGTGAAACTTTACAGAGGGGCCTTTGAGTGAAGGCCAATCTCTCAAGATAAAAACTTCATACCTGTAATCGGACCATATCTCCCTTAAACGTACATTGGCCGGATTCACCTCAGGCAGCAACAACCTTTTCTACTCCCTCCTACTCTCCCCCTCCACTTGCTTTTCCATGTCTTCTTTGGACGTCCCCTCCTCCTCAACCTCCCCCTCACCGAGAGAATTTTGTTTCCCCTCTGTTGCTTTCATTCAAAAATTGGACAATGCACCTTGATTAAACATTTCTCCATTTGGAAGTTCATGCCCCCTCTTCTTGATGAAAAGGTCATATTGCCCCTCTTGATTCAAGATTGTTTTGTATTCCAAAAAATCCTCCATTCCCACGGTGTAAATAATGAACCCTTCCTACGGTAATATAAAATAAATGCAACAAAAATTAAAATTTTGTAAAAGATTTGTTGATTACATCAAGTACTTATTGCCCTTATAACCCTATTCTCTCTCCACTTTCTAATGACATGACAATTATTCCATCTCATATACAGTCAGGTTTGGAGGATCACTGTTCTTGCCACAATGGGCCCAATAGTGCTATGACGAATTAATAAGACTTCTCTCACTGTTGTAATTGATTATCTTGAGAATATTAAAGCAACTTGCACTAATTTTTATTAGTTATTTGAGAAAATGAAAAGTACAATAAAAAAAACAAGTAATAAAATTAAAAAAAAAAAAAAAAAAAAAAAAAAAAAAAAAAAAAAAAAAAAAAAAAAAAAAAAAATCAGGTGTTTTTTTTAACTTATTAGTATCAAATTCATATTTTTGCTACACATTTTATGTTCTTAATGTTATAAAGTCTAAAAACACAAACAATTTCAGATACCAGGATTGCCATAATCATGATAATCCAACCTTCATTAAAGTAGTCCTAAATCAAGTCAATCTGATTAAATGTACATTTATCTCTGACAGCAAAACATATGATGGAATAGTAATTTATGCATGACCTTTGAACTAAAAGGGGCTGTTGTGATTGGCAATTATTTGGTCATTGTACTACACAAGACAGGCAATTACATGTACAACTAGAATTTCATGGTTCTCAGCTTTGGTGTTATCTTCTATCAGGTTTACCTTTTTAGATTTGCCTTTGTTTGACAAATTAATCCCTTCATCTGTACATACATCCAGTGTGACAATTGAATGCTAAATTAAGTGGTCCTATCCAGCAAAATGGCAGCCAAAAAAAAAAAAAATAAAAATAAAAATAGGCCAGATAAAGAAATAAACCAGTTCTCGTCCAGACTTTTAAAAAAGTTGGTGAGGGAGCCCCTTTAATATTTGTTATTTATTTTTTTCAAAGATGCCTGCCATGTCTAATATTGGCCACCATGATATTGCCATTGTGGAAATAGTAAATCTATATTCAAGAAAGTTGAAGAAATAATCAGCGAAAATAAAGGATACTCTTTAAATAGGTATGAGAGTTCAATATAGTGCTCCGATATTTTGTTGACTTCGTTTCCCCCCCGTTTTTGGCCTTCTTTTTGGTGGCATTGTTTGATTTTGAAAAAAATAACAAATACAAGAAAATTCAGTGCGGGGTCCAAAATCGGAGCGGGGGGCGAGGACGATCAACTGGTTTATTTTCTTTTTTTTTTTTTATCACTGGCCTAAATGTCCCTTATATTGTAAGAAAGCAATGCCTTTCGATGGAAATTACGAAATGGCTATGCCCTTTATTTGGAAAATAAAGGAATGGCCTTTAAATGGAAAATGAAGGACTATCCGTTTGATTGGTAAGTGATGGAATGCTAATTGCATCGAGGCTTGTAGTATTTATAGTTTACTACAAGGCCCTGCAAAGGATGTGCTATAGCATCATCTCATGGTATCTCTTGCGCATTGCTCGGCCAAGGGTTTCGCCATAACAAGCACCTTCAGCTACCTGTCACAGATGGTGCACCAAATTGTGAGGCATTCTTTGACAAAGACTAAAATACAATATCTTTTAATTGTGTCTAAATAATGGAGGAGACTAATTGGAAAATGACGAATGGCCCTTACTGTAATGAAGAATAAACCTTAATTGGTGAATGATGGAAGGACCTTTAGGAAGGTATATAAAAAGAATGACGTAATTGGTAATGAAAGCGCCTTCCTACAAGATCACGGCGATGTTGCCTGTCCTCCTTATGAAGTTTGTTGCCATTAGAAAATCTTACACTCATTTTCTTGACCTAAAACGGCTGTTGGTCAAGCGAACAATCAAGCGATAAGCACACAGATATATTTCCCATACAGCCACAATTGCCACTCACATATTTAAATGGCCTGTTAGATAAAATGAAATTTGGAATTTAAGAGATACGGGCACATTTGAAAAATAGTGAAACCACTCAAGATTTTCAAAATCGATATTTTTGCATGGTTGTAAGGATTTATCCTGAACAAAAGCCCTCACCCGAAATGATTAAGACCAAATCAGCTTCCTTATGGGTTAAACAGAACGTTTAAATTTAACGTCGCGTGGCGACGCTAGATTCAGCAAACGACGAAACTGGCGTTTAAAACAAGAATACGCACGCCGTATGCATGTTTCCCACGCTGAGCACACTGTTTGATCGGTCTATATAACCTTGTGGTTTTAATATCAGTGACTACGAGTCAAAAATATTCATGTAATATACATATTTGTTGATTAAGTTATGGAAAACTTAAAAGTTGGCCTACAAATTACCTGCGTGTCTTTATCCTCATAGCAACGTTTGGGGTATGTTATTTTTATGTGTAAAATATATCTCTGTTCTTCCAATGGCCTAGACTATCATTTGAGAGCAAATTGAAGAAATTTCATATTTTGTGAAAATGTGCCAGTGCCGCTTTAAGGTATTTTGATGATTGTTATCAGGCGGGGCACTGCACTTTTATTCCATCTTTAAAGGGGCAGAATAAGAGATTTCACATAACAGGTGTCCCGAAAAAATCGAAAGTACTAATTTTTGCCCTGAGGTAAAACTTTCCATCCAAAATATCCCAATCTGAAATGATTAAAGGTGCATGTTCCGATCGTCTTAGGGACCCCCTAATTTACCCGGAAGTAGTATTGATTTTGGTATCACATTGTCATCCTGAAATTTGAGCCCTTAAATCCATTTCATTCCCAAGATACAAACAAAAAACCAACAAATTAATGGTTTACAACATCAATATAGCACAGTATTGAATAGGGCTTTGCAATGTGCATTATTGCTTCTACCATCAAAACCGCAAGTTTGTTTCCCACGGTACTTGGTGGGGCATATGTGCAAGTGTCAGGCTCTCATATCAAGTAGAGAACACGATAGACATAAATTGTAACAAGCTCCTTTAAGCTGAGAAATGTTTCTTTGGTACAAAAATTGTGAAGTTTCTAATTTCGTATAGGAGCAAATACAAAATTCAGCCTATGTTTTACATTGAAATATAAGCAAATCAAAATCACCTTTTTTTAGCTCTTTTAAGACATTTCTGTAGCCAAATACAACATAAGAATCTAATGAGTGTCTAATCTATATGAAATTACTATTATGACACAATATTTGGGTGCCTCAAAATCTCTTGTAGCACCTTTAAAAAAAACCCAAACCAACCAACCAGAAAAGTTTAAACAACTTGTCAGCAATCATTTATCAGTCAGCTGGTTGCATTTTTTGTCTAAATGTGTTAGAAATTGATATTTTAATATTATCTGATCCATTCGCCTAAGTATAGTATGTGTTGCCTAATCTTATGTGAAAATTCGATCTAATCTGGAAGAAATCTGTAATTTTGTATTTTCTGACTGTAATCGGACAGAAATTACAACACAGTGACCTATGGGAAAGGGCGATACAACTAATTTGCTCATAACATCAAAACTCAACATCAGAATCAACTGAAATTTGGAAACAATCCTTGCTTGAGTAAATCTAGTGAATCATAAACAAAAATAAATGTCTAGGATCACGAAATGCACCTTTAATAAAATCATAACATTAAATGTTCATTTCACGATCCTAGCACTTCAATTTTATGATTCATTAGATATCCCAGAGAAAAGCTTATTTCCAAAATTTCAGTTGAGTATGTGCAAATGTATGCATCACACTGCCTCATACACTACTGTGTTGTAATTTGTCCATTTGTGGACAGAAAATACAAAATTACGTTTTTTTTCAGGAGTAGATCGAATTTGCATGCAATATTTTACACACATACTATACTAAGACCAACAGTTTAGATGATATAAAAATCTCAACTTGTTTTAGGTAAGTCGGGGGGATGAGGCTAGTGGATCATGAAATGTCCCTTTAATTACATCAGTAATAAAACACATTTAGACATAAAAGGGCTTGTCAGCTGGCTTATAGCTGATTGCTGGTTTAAAAGATAAGTCTGATCAGACGATGGCGGCCAAGTCTCTTTCAAAATAGCAACTAACCCAAAATGTCAAAAGAATTTACAGCAGTACGGAGTGCAAACCACAAACCAATTTGGGTGCTTTGACATGGGTCGGTCATGGGTGTTTCGATGACCCTTATACGACCTCGTCCTTGTACATTATTCATGTAAATGAATTCAGGAATAACCCTTACAGTGGAGTTGATTCTTCAGCTCTAACGGTTTTGGAATAAGAAAGTATTCCTTGATAATTAACATATAAAAAATTCAGAATTGTTTGTCAAGATTTCTCATTTACGTGTTAAACCAATGGCGACATCTAAAATTGTGATTTCTTGGCCACCCTCCCCGGCCCCAGAATCTGATAATTAACTGGTTAACAACCAGCAGTCAACAATCAACTTTTTCAACTTGCTGCTCAGACTATATTTTTCTTGTCATAAATGGAATCATGCCTTCATCAACATTTATATTACACTGCACCATGACCACCACTGTTGTAAAACAAGTTTTGAGTGTAACTTTTATGCCAAAATCTGAAATTCAAGAACAATTTAGTGCACTGGTCTTACAATATATTCCACTATTAAGGGGATGTACTTATTTTGTTTGGCTCTCACATTGGCTCTGTGTGTATGTGTGTGTGTGTGTGTGTGTGTGTGTGTGTGTGTGTGTGTGTGTTTCACCAGGTTATTTATTTCAGTGTGCCTTGCAAGATAATTAGTTCAGTTCAGTTCATATACCTTAGCAAATAGTAAATACAACAAAATTAATTTAAACATCTATTTCCAAATCATGGTAATGCATGTACACTTAAAATTAAACTAGGCATATCTTACCACTTCGGCGGATTTGTCGCGTGTTATAAGAATTAAAATATAAAAATATAATATTATTACCATTGGTTGGAATGAAATATATTATCCTCTTTATGTATTACTTATGCACCCATATAATTATTGCAAAAAAATGGACAAACAAACAGTTAACAACACCTTTGCTGATAATTGCGCAATACAAAATTTGTTTCAAGTGTTTTCAGCTTATAAGTACATCAACTATAAACACAGAAGCAAATCAATTTAAAAACATAGAAGCCAGTCAAGTTTGACACTACAAATTCTATTCTCATTACAGCCAAGTTAGTGCTTATGAGTTTTCCTAACATCTAATTTAATTCTGCAACTCTTAAAAGTAGTGTTAGGAATCAAGAAAATCTCCTTAAAGGCTGACTCAGAGATTTCAAAATATATTTTTGTGGAATAATTATAAGTAGTTTCAACTAGAAGTAAGGATAGTAACCTAAAATGCACAATTCCAAAGTTTGAAATGAATCAGATTTTTCATTTTGATGCAGTAAACATTTATGTATAGTATTGCATACCATAAGATATTGTGTATAACAAAAATTCTGGATCCGGAATTTTATAACAAAGTTGTGATTTTCTATATGAAGGACTTCGATTTGAGCTTAGTTATTTCACACAGACAAGCATTATGTATATGCAAAGAACACAATTTGTTTGAACTCGAGGGCACCCTCCTCGGAAATCTCTGAGTCGCCTTTAACTACAGTTTAGGAATGCAGGCCTGTTTGGGTGTATTCACATGTAACTGTTCCCAGAAAACTTACAAAACTCCTTATAATGTGACATTTATATGCCGCCTTTCAAAGCACTCTACATTTATTCCGCTGCCACTAGATACATCAGCTGCCTTACAAATATCCCGAGGAATGCTCATAGCTTTGGGCGTGTTCAATGGGCAATATTCCGTTGCACTTGTGTGGTAAAGGCAAACGATGTAAAGTGCCTTGTCAAGTACAGCCACCATTGGCCTCAGCGGGATTCAAACCCAGGACATTTTTTTTTTTTTTTTTTTTTTTTTTTTTTTTTGGGTCCAATGCTCGGTCGTTTATCCACTGGACCACAAGTCCCTCAAAAAGGGGCAAACAAGTTTGTGTGGTGAGTGGGAGTGGGTGCACTATGGAATGTCCCTGTGCTGCATGACATATATTTTATAAACCCCACATTATTGGAAATAAATTTATTTATTTAATTCTTCACTTTTTATCAACCATATTTTGACAGGTACTACGCACAGGGTGATTTTCAGTATGGCCCCTTGGTATGCAAGTACAATACATTAGCAAATATTACAAAGTATATACATAACAATTGGGCTAACGGAAAAGGCTAAGCTAGGCTAAGTGGACAAACACACAAAATGTTATATTTTAAAGGTGGGTGACCAATCATGATCCACATTTGTATATGTTTTATCCTTGACATGGAAGCCAGATCACATCTGATTACAAATCTTGATAATCTTGTATAGTAGAAGCAAAGTTGTACTAAACTTGGCCCATAACATGTGTGTTACGAAGTAGGGATGCCACACTGGTGAATGTTTCTGTTCATACAATCTCAAAGAACATTTCCTGGCCTAAAATTTCACTAGATAATGAGAAATATAATTTTCTTCTGATACCAAAATCTCCATTTTGATGGAGTAAGTGGGAGACGAGGTTGTCGTCAGATCATCCCACCTTTAATTTCCTAAAAGACTTCGCCTTTTTTGGAAAACATTAACCTGGAAATAGTTAACAATACAAAATTCCTTGGAGTTATTAAAGATCTTTTTCTTAAGAGACACGAGGATGATTTCCAGAAAGCACGCTCCCCCAATTTTCCTCAAAACCAGGTTTTACGGATTTGGAATACTTACCATGTATGAGTCACACCGCAGTGAATAAGCCTAAATACGATACGCCGTCTTTATGTAATAAGCTGATGATTTCGTAGTTTCCGTACATGCACGAGAATCAAGCATGGTTTTTCTATGAGAACGATTACGATAGCAGTCGAGTTCAAAACAAGGTTAGTGGTTTTCTTTTGCACCTGTTGTCTAATAACCTTCGATACATTCTCGGTGGGTGGTCTAAAACCGATTCAGTGAAATTTGATAGAAATTTGTATCCTAAAAAAAGTCTCGCTGTCACTTTAACATATCCACAAGTCGTTGCTTATGGTTTTTGGTGGTGGCAGTTTATTCAACTAGTAAGCTGATCTGGGGCTGCATGTATCCATGACATACGGACGCTCCTAACAGTGGCCACTTTTGAGAGTGGGTTCGGATTGGTAAAATCAGGGGTTTACACCCTACTCTTATTCGACCTGACTGTGATGTACATGTAATCAGATGCGACTTTTCCTGTACGAGGATCGACGCTTTCAACATCCCTCCCAAAACCGGGATGCTTTCATGATCATTTGCCCAATTCCAATTGAACCATGGAGGAGAGCGGTATTCTGTATTCATCAATCACGCTGTTTGTATACAGATTAAATCCAGAATGAACACCCGAATAAATCCCAGCGCAAGTGACCCACGGGATTTGACCCGGATTTTTTTGAAATTGTGCGCCAGGCAAGCACACGGACCACAGGCCACGCTCTCCCACGTCATTAAGATGAAACCTACATTAAAAAATCATTAGGCTTTGTCCTAAATAATATCAAGGAATATTGTGGAGTGAACAAGATCAACATTTTTGTACCAGATTGTTATTCCTTTATACTCTGTATTGTTTCACTTATTATGCTGCATATCATGTTTAAGTATTCGAATATGGAGTGAATGCCTCACAAATGTAACAAAACAAATATTCAAACTACAAAAATGGGGTTTAAGAACGAATTTCTAATAGTCATTACCGGAGTCATTCTTCTCTACTTTTCTATTGCTATACCATATTAAATGTTATTGATACTTACAAAATTAACATGGGCAACTATTACGTATAAACACTAACAAACAGTTACCAGTAACCTTTTATAGCTACTTTGTAAAGCATGCCGAAAAAATAAAAACAAATGGGGAACTCATCTTAAAGTGAAGGGGCCTGGTAAATGTTTAATGTCAGATAACCTGTAAAACCATTCGAGATCAATTTTCTTAATAAAATGGAGGACTGCCTTTTAATTACATTTTTCACAGATGCCAGAGTACAAAACAAAATATATAAATGGGTCAGGTTAACAAAGACTTGGTCAACAGATGTAAATTGCCTGCAAGTTTGAAAGATGATCTCTTACGTGGTAAGATAAAAGCTATTTAACTTTTTGTCGAATGTGCAAACTTTAGGATTCAATTATAGGCAGAAAGTTTATTCAATTTGGAACATACGTATGTGTAACAAATCTGTAGCTCTCAATGTTATTTTGATTACATTTTCCTTTCTTATGGTAAATTAGTGCTGAAAAATCCTTATCCTCTTTCTCGTTTGAGCCCAATCTCTTTTGTTTTGTCTTGGGACCCACATCAACACTTGCCGACATGGCAGATGACTTTAGTTTTCCCGGCCCCTTCAAAATTTGACATGTTACGCCACTTGTCTCTTGCTTTCCAAAGTAGTAACTGAATTTGGCACATTTTCTTTCAATACAAATTACCTTTAGTGTCTGGTAAGTAATTGACTAAAAAGTAAGAATCACCCAGTATGAAGTTTTCAACATATACCATTACCACCAACATGTTGTGCATATGCTGATTTTAGATTGACACCCTTTTTTTCACTTTCAATATTCCAAGTAAAATGCTTAAAATTGTCAGAAGCAGCCGCAAATCTATTCTTTGTTTTCTTTAAAATTGGTTCTTTTTTGCACCAAAATCTTTAAAAATGTAGCTTCTAAAATCCATTAGTAATATGTACAAAGTATAGCATATAAAAAAATCTTATGTTTCTTATTCGTAAAATTTGTTGATTTTCCTTTTTTAAGTTATTTGTTTAGATATGTGATTTTGCTGGCTCATGAACATTATGATGTCATTCTGGCCTCATGCTAAGCATGTTGGTACTCAATTTGGTGTATATTATTAAATTACAAAGTTCCTTTACTAGTAAGACCACAGCACTCTTCAAGGTTAAATACCAGAATATGCTAATAAAAGTACTGTTAACAGATATTATACAAATGGCAGAATAATTAAGAAATAAAGGGTGATGCAGTATCGTTTATGGGTGAATAATGTGTCAGAGGTCGGAAAAACTAAATAATGGGCGAGGCGCAGCCGAGCTCATTATTTTAAAGTTTTTCCGTCCGAGGATACATTATGAGGCCATAGATGATACTGCAAACCCTTTATTTCTATTCTATTACCTAAAATATATTGATTTAATAAGACAATGCATTTGCGGCCCATTATTGCAGAATAAGGCATAAAAACAAAATTGTTTGTTTGGCGTAACCCGACCGACCCTAAAAAAACCTGCAGACTCAAAAGTTTTTATGCAATTAGCACAAAATAAAAAAAATATTCTACCGACCGACCCATTATTTTCATCCACAATTAAAAATTAAAAAAAATATTTAATATAAAATAAAAGATCTTTGCTATGTCATTGAAAAAAAGCTTTAAATAGCAGCATCTTGTATTCATTTTAGATTAAAACATTGAGAAGATCTAAAAAAAAAAAAAAATAAAAAAAAAATCTGACCGACTGACCGACCCTGATATTTTTTCTCTGTTACGCCAAACAAACATATTTTTTATGCCTAATGGGCAGTAAACTGACCAATCAGAATGCTGCATTTTCAATAATGGGCAGCAGAGGTAATAAAATACTTAATAAAAGGCAGACTCAGAGATTTTGAAATATAATTTTTCTGGGTATTATATTAATTGGAAATAGCCAGCTAGAACTAAAGATAGTCACCTAAAATGCTCAATTCCAAAGTTTAAGATGAATGAGATTTTTCGTTTTCATGCAGTAAACATTTATGTATAGTATATAGTGCCATAGGATACCGTGTAGAACAAAATTTCCGTACCTGGAAATTTATAACAAATGTGATTTTCTATATGAAGGATTTTGATTTGAGATTAGCTATTTCACACAGTAATTAGTAGGTGGACAAGCATTAGGTAAATGCAAAAAAAAACATGATATGCTTGAAAATTGAGGGCACCCTCATCAGGAAATCTCTGAGTCGGCCTTTAAATTGTCCTATACCCTATCTATAGCCTAGCTGGTTGGTGCTTGTTTTTGCATGAGGTCCAAAATATCATTTGACAAATGCATTAAATCTTTTGGCACCAGAAAAGAGAGCATAGTAGGGTACAAAAATAGGTTTCCATCTCCTTCAGTAGATGATAATTAATCAATTTCAACTTTTACACAAACTCTTACAATTCCAACACACAATTTTTACACTGTCAATTTAACTTGGATATAATTTATTTGTGAAGTGTTAGAGAGCACATGTGGTATAGTCCGTGTTTCTACCTCTGCGCAGTGACGTCAGTGCAAGATTTGTTGGTCGCAAGAGTAAATCGCTCGCGCTGACTTGATGCGACGGCGCTTTTACTCGCGCGCACAAAGACGGCATTTCTTGACGTGGGCGTAAATGTCATGACATCACTGCACAGAGGTAGAGACACGGACTATAGATACCTGCTGGTATTAAATAAACAGACAGAATGAAGCATTCATTTAAAGGTGCACACTATGTTTATGGAGAATTCAAAGTGAACTTCAAGAAGATATGCCTAATTTGGGGTGTTCATAAAGTGCCCATGGTGAAGGACTAAGTATAAATGTGCCAATTTATCAAGTACTATTCAAAAAACACACTGACAAGAATTACACAGTGTGTAATTAATAATTGGCATCCATTACTATAGTCTGATTTTTTTATTCATGTCAGTAAATGCATTGTCAATGGTACGCATTCATTTGGAGAGGATGTGTTGAGATGGTAATTTCGTTGAGATAAAAACTAAAAAGCCGTAAATGCTCAACTTTGTTCAACTGAATCGATGCTTTAAGCCATTTTACACGAACGTTTTTGTATGGAATATGTAAAGGTTTCATACCAGAATCAATTGAATAGATTGTCATCCAGTCTGAGACATGCTATTGATTCCTTTGTTTAGAGTCAATCAAAAAACGAATAAAGTGTCATGAATAACGAGACTGGGTGAACCTCTTAACGTTGAGGAGGATTACACCACGTACATATTGTAGTTTGTTATGAGTGACCAAAACTCTTGGTACTTAGACAATGATTGGACCAAGATGTCATGCATTATTTCTGGAACAAGACAAATAAATGTATATGGTAAGATTTCTAATATGCCTTAGAAAAATGTCGTAAATTACGGGAATAATAATAATTATTCCTATCACTTTCTTATGTTGAACGATTCAGAGTTGTTTCAAGTTTGGGTGTTGGAATTTTTCAGTGCATTCGCCTTGCATTTTTGTTCATGTGAAAAGGGACATTTTTGTGTTGCCTGCCATAAAGCAGGAGAACACATAGGGATCACTTTGTCCACTGTTATGATGTCTGTTGTTGTTGAGTCCGTTGTTGTTGGTGTCTGTTGTGAAAAACGGTTACACATTTGCCTGTAATATCCACATACTTCGATGGATTTAAACCAAACTTGGGTCACAGGTGCAACTTGGCATCCCCCATTTGTTGATGAGGTCAAAGGTCACATACCAAGGTCAAAGATCACATACCAAGGTCAAAGATCACAGCCCAGGTCAAAGATCATGTGAGGTCAAGTTGTAATTGACCCAATTTGAAAATGGAATGCAATTGAATCAAACTTGTTTTATGGGAGTAAAACATTTAAACCCTCATTTGTTTATGAGGTCAAGGTCACCATACCAAGGTCAAAGGTCATGTGAGGTCAAGTTGTAAAATAGGCTGAAAATGTAAAATTGAAGTTCAATTGGAACCAACCTTGGTTTATGGAGATTACATGCAAACCCTCTTTGTTTATGAGGTCTAAGGTCACATGTGAGGCCTCATCATTATACAAACCGCAATGGCAGATGACACAAGCGGTCGAGGACCGATGTATTTTAATAATGGTCGTAATCTGATCGGTATCATAACATCAAGTCTATTGTATTGATTGGGTGAAGGATACAACTCTCAGACCGAATGGAATCATCGACATGCCCAAAAACTTTTAATGAACAGACAGGAATAAAAAACCCTACTATAGAAAAAAAATACCTGGAATTAAATGGGCGTGAAAGCACCCCTATCAAGTTGATGAGGAAAATGGCAAAACATCTATTCATGTGTGAAATATGTTACCTTAACACTCAAGTGACCAGGGTTTTTCACTCTCGTTAGTGGTCAAGGGGGATCTCTATGAAACCACTTCCGAAGGAATTTTTGCCCACAAAATTATACAAACATGTGAAAATACATCATGGACATAAGCCAAATCAGCAATAAAAGATGAAAATTATTATTTGGGCTGCAAATTAGGGACAAACATTGTTTTAAAACACACAGAAATTGGCAAAAAAGATGATAAATTCCAATGAGCCTTGTGCTGACATCAAACTTTTTTGAAAACTTATGATGTTGATATCTACTCTGGAAGACCCAAATAACATATATTTACACAAAACTCGCAAAACTCCTGTATTTTTAACTGGCGTTGCAAAATACACATTTTCCCATAGAGTTTGCACAATAACGGTTTAGCAACATCCACAGTTAAATTTTTCTTTGACAGCATAAAGGTGGTTCAGTATTTTTAATGTTACTAATAACTGTTTACCTACAATTGGTTATGGTTCTTTGATTCTTAGAAATATTCTCAGCTGACTTCTGTTAGTGCCAGGGGGTCAATGGGCCCCCACTTATTAACGGCAAGCCAGTTTTAATTTTTCTTGTATGAAAAGAAGTGCACTTAAAAGTCGGACAATTACCAAAAAAATCGACAAAAAATGCGTCAAGCGGCCAGCATGAAAACTAATTTTTGGGGTCCATAGACCCTCCCCCCCCCGACCACTTAAGTGTTAAGGATGGTCCCATAGGTAGCTGAAAAGAAACTTAATAGGTCTAGAAATTATTCTTTTGTCAACAGGTGGTAATAATGAAAACAAATTAAAAGCAATAGTGGGGGTCTTTGTTTTACATTCCCATAAATTCCATTCTTGAATAAATAGAAATCACAAAATACAGGGTTTCATATTTTTACATTTTGAATTATTTCTGGCAAACCCTACATCCTATTTTCATTTTCTTTGATGATCATTAAAGCAGGTCTACTCTTACAAAATTTTCTTGCCATGGGTATCATGGAAATAATGTAACTCAAGATGTGGACATTAATTACCCCAACCCAACCATGATTTTATCACATTTTTGGGAAACTGCCTATATATTGAGTTATGGTTATTTTCATGATACCAGCAGCAAGAAAAATATTTAAGAGGTACACCTGCTTTCATAATCTGCAGAAAAAATGAAAATAGGATTTGAGACAAACAAGACAGCCATCTCAAATGATATACCTACTTAGATGAAAGATGGATTAATGGTAACTGCAGTGCATCAACATGTTTGATTGATAAAGAAAGAAAAAGGTGGTCTCCCTAATTGCCATCAGTTAATAAACACTTATTATATATAGTTTATTAATGATTTTGGTCAGAAGCAAAGTTTAATTTCATTTTAAAGAAAACAATTAATATCATAGCAAAATGACTGGCAAGCAATTTGAACTAAAAGCAATTTGTGCTCGAAGAGCACGACCTAGCCGTGGGGGTAAAATGATCACTTGCTGACTTGTCGAAAACATCTGTTTAAATGTCATGTTAAGGGACACATTGGCTGAAATGACCACTTGTTGATCACTGATCAAAATTTTGTGCACACCCTATATGAGCTAACCCTGTGCATTGAATTTACACAACTGTCATAATCAGGGCACCTTATTTGTCAGAGTAGGGTAAGAGCGACATGACCTGTAATGACCCGTGTGACATTTGACTCCAATCTGTAAGCACCCCATATGAGGGCTTGCGTCAGTGGGTCTTCAGACCAAGACTGGTGATTAGAGCAATTGATTTGTGGAAGAAACAACAAAAAGGAGGGTAAGAGTGACATGACCTGTAATGACCCCTGCGTGACCTTAAACCGCAATCTGTGAACATCCCATATGGGCCTTGGATCAGCGGATCTTCTGACCAAGTCTTGTGATTGAAGCAATTGATTTGTGGCAGAAACAGCAAAGAGGAGGATAAGAGCGACTGATCTGTAGTGACCCCTGTGTGACCTTTTACCCCAGTCTGTGAATACCCCATACGGGTGTTGGGTCAGTGGTTCTTCTGACCAAGTCTAGTGATTATAGCAATTGATTTGTGGAAGAAACAACAAAAAGGAGGGTAAGAGTGACATGACCTGTAATGATCCTGCGTGACCTTTGACTCCAATCTGTAAGCACCCCCATATGAAGGGCTTGCGTCAGTGGGTCTTCAGACCAAGACTGGTTATTTAGAGGCAAGAATTTGTGGCATAAACAACGAAATGAGGGTAATTGCGACATGACCTGTAAGACCCCTGCGTTCCTAAACCCAATTCTGTGAACACTCCATATGGGCCTTGGATCGGCGTATCTTCTGACCAGTCTTGTGATTGAAGCAATTGAATTTATCTGGCCCAGAACCACCCACAGCAAAACAAGAGTAGGATAACCCACACAGCGAACATGACTGAGCTGTAGTGAACCCCCTGTGTGACCGTTTACCCCGTCTGTGATACCCCGATACGGGTGTTGGGTCAGGGTGGTTCTTCTTGTCTGACCAAGTCTAGTGATTATAGCAATTGATTTTGTGGAATAAACAACAAAAAGGAGGGTAAGAGCAACAGGACCTGTTATGACCCTGCGTGACCTTTGACTCCAATCTGTAAGCACAACCAAAACCCCATATGAGGGCTTGCTCATCAAGCGGTTCTTCTGACCACGACTCATGATTACAGCAATTGATTTGTGGCATAAACAGCAAAAAGGAGGGTTAGCGCGACATGAGCTGTAATGACCCCTACGTGACATTTAAAACGCATTTCGTTAACATTCATATGGACCTTAGGTCAGCGGTTTCTCTGACCAAGTCTGTGATTCTAAGCAAATGACTTGTGGGCAAAACGGCAAAAAGGAGGGTAAGCAGCGACTGACCTTGTAATGACCCCTGCGTTACCTTTGACCCCATCTGTGACCACCCTATATTGCACTTGGTCAGGTTTATAATTCCGCCGAAGTCTGGTCAAGATCATGTTAACTGCATGTGTAACAGTAGTAGCATTTTGAAATATTAAGAGGGGTTAGAGAGACTGCCCCTTTTTGACCCCTAAATGACTTTGGATTCAAAATCTGTGTACACCCCATATGGCCAGTCACCTGGCAAACATTGTGACTGAATGGCATTGATAGCACATGCAAACTGTGGGAGAAGGAAAAAGCGGGTTAGCGCGACAATGACCGCTATTGACCTTATGTGACCCCTATTTACACCCTATATGAAGCTTTGGTCAAGTGTTCTTGTGGCTAATTCTTGGTTCAATCCGACCAAGCGTCTGGCACTAGTAACATTTTGAAATCAACCAGAAGTGCGTGGGAAACAAGAAGAAATTGCACAAATACAAGACCTAGCCGTGCTACGCACACGGCTAGGTAAGAATGGATATTTAATTAATCTTTCCCTGGAGATAGCCAGCGCACACAAGCGTTGAAAAAAAAAAACCCATGCGCGCTTGGCTGGATTCAAACCGGCGACCTACTTATTACTAGCACGGCGCTCCAATCAACTGAGCTATGAAGACTGGGTTGGTGTAAAAGCGATAGATATCATCTGTAGGTGTTAGGTTCGAAAGGTGTCCATCGCTTTCCTAGCGGATAGCATCAGAACGGTATACTTACATAATTATACAATTTATATTTGTTTTGAAATTTGAACTACTTAGTTCTCCAGATAGACAAGCATGGATATTTAATTAATCTTTCCCTGGGGATAGCCAGCGCACACAAGTGTTGAAAGTGTAAATTGTGATATTGCGAGAGAATCGAAAAATGTGGAAATGCATTTTTAGCTTACAAATTCCATATAACTATTTTAATGTTGGAATGAAAACACAGAATGGTGAAAAAACAAAGTATTTGTCATACCGTCTCCTGCAAATAGACATACAGCGACGATGTCTCAAAATCTGCACCAAACAGCTGATTGTGGTTTACCCTAGTACACAAGAAATAGAACCAGGGCCACAGTTAATTTTGTAATCTGTGATATTCATCAGGGCAAGGCTTTTTAATCTCAAGTCGGAATTTTGATATGCACGTATAGAAATTACAGAATCGGATAAAAAGTGCTTCAAGCCAATCACTTGCAAGTTATGTTAGCTCATCCATGCCAGTAACAAAAATACCAAAATATGAATTCTGATGATTTTTTAAAGTTTCGGATCAGCAAATCACTGCCTATCCCTTTAATTCAGCAGACGATGCAGAAATGGCGTGTAACTCAAGAAAACATGCCAGAGTTGATTTTCACGGCATGCACCTTGTTTGACCAGTGTGTGACCTTTAATATCAATGAGTACGAGACTATGATATTTATGTAATAGACACATTTGTTAATTAAGTTACGGCAAACTTAAAAGTTAGCCATCCATTAACCTGGAGTCTTTAACTTTTTATTAACGCCCCATCTGCTGTTGGGTATGTTATTTTTACATGTAAAATATATCTCTATTCTTCCAATGGCCTAGACTATCATTTGCGAGCAAATAGAAGATATTTCATATTTTCTGAAATTGTGCCAGTGCCGCTTTGAAATTGCTACTGGAGGAAAATGATTGGGCCAATTTCAACTAGATTTGGTCAAAAAAAAAAAAAAAAAAAAAAAAAAAAAAAAAAAAAAAAGGGGGGGGGGGTGCAGAGTGCCCCTCTGAAATTTTTTTGAGGGGGAAATCAGGAAATTTATGTTAAATCAGCCCTTTTTTTGATTCTTTTGCCTTGCGACCAAGAAAATTTTTGCTTGTGATCAGGACCTTTGTTGGCACCTACCAGGAAATTGCCCCCTCAGAGCCACTGGGCTGGCAACGCGCTTGGTCCTAACCACTAACCCATGCTTTGCATCATCCGTCTCATGCAAATAAGGTGTGCTGTTCATGGCACTGTATAGAGACACTGTATACTGACAGTGGTCAGGAAGTGGACATTTGTGTCATTTCAGTTAAAATCCATGAAAATCATTCTACTTAAAAGTTCTGTTGTTATATAAATTCATAATATCTAATTCAAATGTTGCAACATTTTGAACTGTAGCCTGTAATCTTCCAAACTCCTGGGCATGCATTCATTGACAGAGGATGTGCACAAATAGGGATCTTTGGGTGAAAGAATACCAAATTGCTCCAAAAATAAACAATCTTGTTAGTTTTCCCAAACATGGGATCTTTGGGTGAATATCTATGTGTGAATATTTTTTTTATTTTTTTCCCTAAAAAAATAAGGGTCTTTGGGTGACAGTGTTAAAATTAAGAAAAATATGGGGTATTTGGGTGAAAATGATGCTGAAAATAGGGGTCTTAACAGCTCTAACAGATATTTTGCTATGAGTACAAAAGAATGATTCAGTGTTGAGAATGGGAGTTTGGGCTATGGCTCAAATCAGGTGCAAGCCACGGTTTACCAGTTCTTCTAATTCCTGCGATGAAAAGTTAACCCCCTCATCAATGCAAAATTCAGCAGGAGGAACACGCAAGTTGCTAGCCATAGGTTTGACCATGACACATGCAGTATTAGCACAGAAATAGAATGTTCGTCTGATAACAATACTGGTGCCCTTTGGAATAAACAATCCTTCCACAGAAATGTGTATACGCCCAAATTCCATCTGGCTCTTTCTACAACCAGCACACTTAGCAGGGATGCGAGTGGTTCTTTTGCTTAGTATCCATACCTGCTCTTTATTATTATCTACATGAGCTTGAAACAGACCCCTCATTTCTGCTTCACTTAAATGGATAGTAGTAGCAGCAGCTTGTACTCTTTGTGTGCTTGATGTTTGGCAATCTGTATTTTTACTTCTTGAATTACTTTGAGGTGATGATTTCTCTGAACTACCTGATTGAGATGTTTCTGAACATGTAGCTGTTTTGAAGGGGATTTTGGCAAACAAGTTAGCAACTTCTGTTTTTGTTAAACCAATCTGATGAAGTATTGTATCACTTTCAGAAAGTTTAAAAATGTTGAGGTACACCCAGATAATGTGTTTACAGATTTGAATTGTATTATTAATTGGGATTGAGTTGTAAGGGCATGTGCACTTGGGAATCATGGATATAGTCACACTGTACACATCATTTTTACCTGTGATCTTATATGTGCGAGAGCCAGAAGTTGCTTTTTCAGGTAGAGCACACATTCGTTCTACTTTTGCTTTCTCAAGTGATGCCAAGAATGTTTTGCCTCGCTGTTTACGAACACGTGCGCCACCACCCCGGGGTTCAATGCGTTTTCTTTTTACTTGTTTGGATGGAAGAACTTCATTTTCACTACTACTACTTGAACTGAACTGCTCCTGACAATGTTTTCTTTTTTTAGCAGGTTTATCAGGGCGATGAGAACTGTTCTCATCAGGGACAAATTCTGGGGGTTCTTGGATATCATCTGGGGAAAATGGATTCTCTGCATAACTTTTGGCCCGTTTCATTTGCTTTTCTAATTCTTTTTTTAAGCGAGTTTGTTGTGTTGGACCCGACCCCCCTCCAAAATCACCATGCTTCATTGATTGTAATTGGGACATAATTAAAATTGCATCAACTGCATCGTGTTGGGCTGCATCCACAAGGGATAAATGACTTGACCCAGTATTGCTGTAAGTTGAATGGTATGGTTCTGATAAATTGGTTGTAGGGGCATTAAAGTTTGGCTTAAAAGCAGGTACAATGTGGGACCTTCTATCATGCCACCAAATGAGCCAGTTGTTTAGGATGGTTTGCCGATTTTTTGTTTTATTTATGAAATGCTGGAGTTTTGTGTAATGCTCATGGTATTCTCTAGGGGTACATGCATATAACAGCTTGTTACATATTTTCTTGAATTTCTCTACATGTTTTTCTGATTCGGTGATTGCTAACTTCTTTGCATGTTGGTTAACAGACTGCTTAAAATGAAATTGACATGTAACTATTTTACTTCTAATGCTGGGACCAAATACTTCTTCAAGGCCTTTTAAATTTGCTCCATTTTCATCACAAGAAAACCCTATAGGATTAAATACTACTTTCTGTCCACTATAGTCTTCAATGGCTTCATTTAAATACTGAAAAAACATTGATACTGCTTGCGTATTTTCAGCATCTGTGTCCATGCTAGCAAGGCGAATTACTCTCCGGAGCAAAGGATGGTACATGTGAAGACCAATGGTGATAAATCCTTTGACTCTGCGAAATTTACCATCAAAGAAAGCATACTCATTTGAAAGATAGCTGCTTGTTTCACAATTCATACCCAAACAAATTTTCAATAAAATTTCTGCTGTTTTAAAAACACAAGTAGGTTTACCATTCATGTCCCTGGCATTGACTCTGTAAATGAAAAATCTATCTTGGTTTGCTTCAAATGATTTCTTGAGGGTCAATACCGCATCGATACTGTGCATAGCTTGACCAAATGTACTGCACTTTTGTTTTTCATTTTTTAATTTGTTTCGGTCTAGAACTTCACTTGCATCTTTTATTAAGTTTTTCAGTGGTTTACCCTCTCTCAAATTTTCCAAAACAACTTTTCTTTGAATTTCCCTAGGTTTTAGTGATGAATTTTGCTTGATAAATTGGCTTAGTCTCTCTGACAACTGCTTTGGTTTTCTAACAGGGCAAGTATGGACCCCAACATGCTTCACTGTTATGTGGGTTGAATGGAATTCAATGATTTTTCGTGCTTCACATTCTACATATTGTGCACCTTCTTCGCAAATACGACAAACTGTCTTGCCACCTTTTTTTGAAAAATAAAATGTGTTTGGTAGATAATTTTCCAGATAGAAAAGACACAATTCTGAATTACACTTGTAAGAACCCTTGCAGTTGGCAATTTTTCTTTTACCTGGTGGCATCCAGGTCACATTTGCTGTCTGTGCCTTCCCCCAAGGGCGCCCATCAGGTGGTACTGTGTGTTGGGCTGTACCGGACATATTTTCATATGGTAGTTGGTTAGTGCTGGAAAACATCAATGTTTTCAGGGAGTTCCTGCACTTTCTTCACCTCCAGTGCTCCAAATATTGCCTCGCTGTGGTAACGCCGCCTCTGCTTCTTTGATGATGTGCTCTTTTCATCTTCCTTGAAATCTATATGCATAAGATAAGTAATATTCAACATTAAAGTTTATAATATTGACCAAAATTATTAAAAAATACATCGCGGTCACAGGACCGCGAGTGTCGTCTGCCGTCGCGGTTTGTGAATGGGGCCAAAGGTCACATGAGGTCACCAAGGTCACATGAGGTCACCAACATGTCACCCCATCCCACCCCCTCTTTTCCACCAAGTTACACCATCGTAGCCCTTATGGAACTCATATGGCATGCCATATATTAAGGGTTCACATTTTGACCGGCCAAAGGTCACATGAGGTCACCAAGGTCACATGAGGTCACCAACATGTCACCCCACCCCACCACCTCCTTTCCACAAGTTACATCACCATAGCCCTTACGGAACTCATACGGCATGCAATATATTAAGGGTTAACATTTTGACCACAGACACACACACCACAACACCCACACAGACTGCACGCGAGTGAAGTCCCTATGTGTCCTCTGCACTTCTTGCACTCACCAAAAATACAGCATTCAACAAATGCATGTGTCATCTGCAATCCCCCTTTGTGAATGAGATGAAGGTCACATGAGGTCAACAACATGTGGGTCACTACCCACGGACCATTGTATCCAAGTGTCATGAAAATGTGCACAACATGGAAATAGCAAGCAATTATGATTAGGGTTAACATTTGGGTCAACATTTTTACCACAGGCAGACTTTCACAGACAGAACACTATAAGAAATCCCTGCCCATAATATACTAAGCCATCGCAAGGAGCGTAGCGTTTTTATGTATCACTTCTGTCGCTGATTGGGAAAGCAACTGCTGATATCTAATCGATAAGTCGCTAGCATGCCCAAGCGACTTGATGCAAGCCAGATCCACTCAATCGCTCCGACGCTTCTAGCGATATTGACGCTGGAAGCGATTGATGAAACGTTGGGAGCGTTTTATCACCAGCGATTAAAATCGCACGCTGCGATGGCTATTAGTATAATAGGCATTATATCAAAGAAATTAAAGAATTAAAAGCAAATGTAGATCTTGAAATATTTAAAGGTTGCAACGAGGATTTCACATATAAGGTGCCCTAAAAAATCGAAAGTACTGATTTTTTGCCCTGATGTAAAGCTTTCCATCAATAATATCACCATTTAAAAGAATTAGGCTGAGAAGAAATGTTTCTTTGGTACAAACATTTTTAAATTTGTAATTTCGTATAGGAGCAAATACGAAATTCAGCCTATGTTTTATATTGAAATATTAACGAATCAATATCACCCCTTTTCTCTATTTTAAGACATTTCTGTAGTCAAATAAAGGTAAGAAATCTATTGAGAGTCAAATCTATATGAATTACTAATATGACACGATATTTGGGTGTCTCAAAATCTCTTGTCGCACCTTTAATAGTACTTGGTCGTTGTTAAAAGAAAAGAAAAAAAATCACTTAACTATAATTTCATGATTTACACCATGAAGGTACTGTGGGTGGGTTTGTTTTAAATAAGATTATAGTGCTACAACCCGATTATTCTTGGTAAGAAGCATTTCTCAACCTAAATTATCTTTCTTCTGAATTAATATTTTCATATATGCCTCGCCCAAAAGCCACTCCAATATAACAACGAATCTCTGGTATAAATTTCTTCATGTAAAAAGAAAATGTTTGAAACAAGAAGAACCGCATACCAAGGACGGTTTACATTTAATGTGTGCTGTTGTTTTCAATTTTCATGGAATCCTATTCACGAGTGTGAATATGAAAGACACCAACTTCTCTTGTTCATTTTGGTACTGTGGTGGTGTGGCTGGGAGGAATGATTGTTTTAAATTAATAGGAAGGTTAATCTATCCTTTATTATTTGCTTGGGAGGTTGTACTCGGAAGTTATCTTCAGTGATCACTCCGTGTGCCGGATTTAGCACTCCAGAACTTACCCATAAGTTAGCGAGTAGTAACTAGCAAGGTAGGCTACTAACAACTGTTATTTACCCTGATTAGGTGCATGTGAGTGGGCCTGAAAGTGTTTAACTTGGCGGTTTATTAAAAAAACCAGCTAACCAGCCGGGATGCGGAGGCAGCAATGAGCACCAGGGGTCCGTTCGCCAAACACATGCGTAAAACTATGTGTATACTAACTCATGCGCATGTCCTACATAACAGACCCTTTTTAAAAACCGCGTTACACAGTGCTTTGGATAAATTGGTCACTAGGCATGAACATAGTGTGCACGAAATGTCCGACTGAGTTTCACGATCCCAGGTTTGCAAAAATTTTGTTTTAAAAAATCAGCCTATTTTTACTTATCAAGATCCCCGCACTTAATTGCATCAAGAGGTCCTCTACGTCTGGGTAAACCCCTGAAACTGATCCTAACTCACCATCTGATGTCACTTCTTTTGCGTCAATGTAAGATGGCTCGCTTGGCATGCATATCATTGTCTGATGAATCTGCATTATCACTAGATAACCCAGTGTAATCATTTTAAAATCATTTTAATTTTTTAGTTTTTTTGATTTTTTACAAAAAAAAAAAAACTGAACATTAGAGCTTAGTCTAAATACCAATGGCTCAACGGTTGTGTTGTTTACTAAAAATTGAGTATTACAGAATGAGCTACAACCAGGGCGTAAGACGGGGGGAGGGGGCGGGGAAGGCAGGGGGGCAAGTTACCAATCTGGCTCGAAAAAGCGGACGATATGGACAAAAATTTGCATTTTATCCCTCTTTTAGAGGAAATTTCAACCAATTTCGGCCCAAATTTGGCAAAATTAAAAGTAAATTAGGCAATTTTTGCGTTGCTACATGCGCCATTTTTGTCAATTTCAGACTTTATTGGAGCAAATCACCGGGACGATTATGAATTTTGCCCCCTCGGCGGGGACGATTTGGAAATTTACCCCCCCTTTGATCGACTACTCGGTACACCATGAGACTTACACACAAACACACAGGGAAGATGTTAATATGATATCAAAACTACCAATTCAAGTGAGTAAATTTTATATGTGTATTTTGGTTATACTTTTTACATCAAAGGCCAGATCCAGGCAAGATAATAAAAAATATCATAATGGTGCCTTTACCTTCCTCGAGTCAGTGATGTCAGTGTGTAATCAATAGTCGCCTATAAAGCACTGACTCAGTGAATTTCAAAATATATAATTTTGTTTAGTTCTTTTAATTCCAAAGTTTGAGATGAATCAGATTTTTTGTTTTAATGTGAAGTAAAACAGTACCAAGGATTTTGGTGTATAGCAAACATTCTGTGATTTTCTATAAAAGGATGTTGAGCTTAGCTATTCCACAGAATTAATATGTGGACAGGAATTATGTATATGCAAAAAAACACACGGATTTGTTAGAAAAATGAGGCACCACCTCAGGAAATCTGAGTCAGCCTTTAAATCATGAGCATTACACACACATACACACATGATACATTATACACAAATACTCCAAATTTACTGCGTTAATGAATAGAAAAAAAGGTTACAAAAAGCCTTACCATTTGTTCAAATGTATCAATGGATCTTTGTCATGGCTGGTGTCCTCTTCACATATCATCGAGCCCGATTGGTCGTAAAGATCAATTACAACTGACTCTCAGTGAGCTGCTCTTTTGCAAGCTAGTAGTGTTACCTATGAGGACCAAGTATCAGGAATTGTCAACTGTGAGAGTGTGTGCACATATGTATATGCATACATGCATTGCATGGGTGTGTATGTGTGGTGTGGTCTGTACTACCTAGAGTGAACGTTTTTTTGTGGGGTTATTTGTACATAAACAAGAAAGTTGTGGAGGTTATTTAAATTGTGGGGGTTATTTTCAGGCTTTGACGTTGTGTGGGTATTCATACGAGTTAATACCGGTAACTTTATTGTCCATAACGGAATAAACTTTAATCTAGTAATGAGGTTTTATTCCGTAAACAGAGTAGAAGAAAAGAGATTTTTCTAGTTAGTAACTTTCTAGGCCCTTGCAGGGCAATCAGAGGCTAAGACAAATGAGTAGTTTAGTAAAAAAATTGTTTTTTTCATTCCCAAAAAAAAAAAGTCTAAAAAAGTGTCTTTTAAAGAAAAAATGTTACTATCTAGTAATGAAATTCCTTACTATATAGTGATGAAAAAGTTTTTTAAAGAAAAAAAGTGGTTTTTTTAAGGTTTTTTTTGTAGTAATAAAAAACCCCACAATTTAGCTCTTTTTAAGTAGGTGTGTGTACGAGTGTTCCAAGGTTAGTGAGACCAGATGGCCAGATTACAGATTGCTGTGTTCAGATCCAAATACTTTTACTATATTGGCTAGCTCTAGATATGATTTCAACCATTACGCATTTGTTACACCTTACACCAAGGCTACCATGTGTGGAGAACTTTTACTCGCCATGGGAAATCTCTTGTAGAGACCTTCAAAAATAAACCAACCACAAAAAGAAAGGGGCACACTTGTAACCTTGATAGCCCCAGATAAAAAAGGCACCTATGCAAGTTTTATCGCGTCCCCAGGGAACCAAGGTCGCATGAAGGTTGACTTGTTTTACGAAAAGATAGAATAGGATCCCAATATTCTAAATCTGTTCAGAAAAGTTCCCAATCGTATGTGTGACTAAAATGGTAATTTTAAAAAATGATCTTTGACAAAAGTTGAAGTTAATTGGAACCAAATGTGTCATACGTGCACATGGGATTCCTCCTTATGTTGATGAAGGTCATAAGGTTCCATATGCAAGGTCAAGGTCATGTTGAGGTCACGTTGAAAGATAGGCTAAGAATTTAAAGGTTGCATTTTGTGATTCCAGATCCTTCTGTTTATTTAAACGTTAACTAGATATCCATGAGAAAAGCTTAATTAAACTTGTTAAGAGATCCAACCCTTGCGGTTTTTTATGAGCAAATGCTGGTTCCCACAGGTCATAGGCCACTATGCTACAAAATTGCGAATTTCTTAGAGATATATGACTGAATTTGCACATAAATAAGATTAAGTACACATGATTACTAACGGTTAACGGTGTATTCAAGTGTACATGTGTGTTTGCATTGGATAATGTGTTATACTGTCAAAATTAAATTGAACATCCAACATAAAAGAGCAGAAGATGAAGATTTTAAGAAATATTCTATTGATCAAAAAAGAATCACCTTTTCCATATATTTGAATGAGGCAATGTGGTTCAAGTGGATATGGCTGACGCATAACCCCAATGGCGCAGGTTCGAGTCTCACTGAGGCCAATGCACTTGGGCAAGGGCAACTTTACTCGCTGGCCTCTCACCTCCCAAGTACAAAATGGGGTCTATTGAGCACTGACAAAAGGTATGGAGTATGCCTGTGTGGCCGTGAGACATCTTCTAGTGGCCAGGGAATAAAAAGCACGTTGATACATTGTGAAAGGCCCACTATTAAATGTTGACATTTATTGTATTTAAGGCATAAAAAAATATAAAAATCACAAACCAGGGGTCCATTTCCCAAAACTGGTGTGTAACCCTACGTGTACCTAAACTCATGCGTCCATGCCCGTACAAAAAGACCTTTTCAAACCAGTTACCAGGGGTTGCGACAATTAGTCACTCAGCATAACATATATTTACGGATGAGTTTTTGGGCGACATGGGACCCCTGTTAGGTAATGTTCTTTAAAGCAAATTTTCTGCACCAAACATACAGCATAGCAATAATGACATTTATACCCTTCATGGAACAATATACTTAAATTATGTTTCGTTCAGTGCCGCATGACAAGAATTGCAGCAAAGTATGTGAGACCTGCTTAATTACATGATAATGAATGTGCCAATGGGGATTTTTTTACCAGGAGTATACATGAAAGCCTTTCCTACATAGCTCTTAAGTTCTTAACATCCATTTTTTTAATCATAATTTGCATCCACTGTGTCAAGGACCATACATAACACTTATCTTTTCCTTTACATGGTTTGACTTATACACTACAACATTACTTCCCACAGTCACCTGTTCCATTATGGATTATATGAGCAAAAAAATACTGTTATCTTTCTGTATTTTACAGACAGAATCCCTAGAAATAGCTCAATCTGGACCAAAAAAAAGAAGAGAAAAGAAAAGAAATGGCAGAAGACAACACAGACATTTTTTAGAATGTAGAAGTCATGATTTGTGAAATTTGTTAAATTTGTTGTACTTGAAATTTTAATGATTGGTTTCTTAGTTATTCACAGGCGAAATTTAAGAAACTTGCGCTGGAAAAGTAGTCCCTCAAAAGTGGATGAATAATGCAATAAAAAGGACACAGGGTCCACTGAATTTGACAAAAAGCAGTATATTGATCAGTCCTTCCATCATTCGAGACAGATTAGCGGAGATTAGCACATATACCCAAGGCATCGTTCAGAGTATAGAAAATTTTTAATTTGTTTTAGGTAACAAGGTCATGAAATGGATCCTCTAAGTTAGAATGAGACTTGACTAGGAAGGTTAAAGAAAGCCTTTACCTGAGGACGGCATGCTATGGTTTCTGCAGAACAGGACTTCTATGGTATTAACTAGCCACTCTTCTCAATGCACAGAGAATGAAATGTCAATTTCCCTCTCAAAGGCTATAGATTTGGTAAACTCCCTGCTTGTCTTTTAGTCATCAAATAACCACGGCATGTTGATGCCCCTAATGTGTACTCTCTTTGATGAATGGTCTGTTTAAGAACAAGGACAGCCAAATGTAGTAATTAACCAAATAGGGAGCTTTATACAACCGTCTTCAGGCACATTTTAAACCCTACCCAGTTAGGGATGACCAAACTGATATATAATTTCATGCAAGAATTAAACCACAGCTTAAAATGCACAGGAAGCCCCTGGACCAAACCCCAATCCAGTGGATTTCACTTAGGTGTTACCCCCACCCCCCCAAAAAAAAAAAACTTCACTGGGATTTAGATCTGTAGTTCCCCTCCCCTTTCAAAACCTTCTGAAGGCCAGCCTGAAAACTACGAACTAATGGGGTATTTAAAGGCTGACTCTAAGGGCACACACGCAATTTTCAACAACAAATCTTGTTTTTATGCGTGTTGTACTCAACTCACTGTGTGAAATAACTAGAGCTCAAATCGAAGTCCTTCATATAAGAAAATCCACAACTTGTACGAAAATTCCCAGTGCACGCGAAAATTTTGGTGAAACGGTATCCCTTGGCACTTGTTATACGGTCGATAAGTGTTACTGCATGAACGAGAAAATCGATACGTCTCTAACTTTGGAATTGAACCTTTTAGGTGACTATATTTAAGTATGTAGATGAATATTTTTAATTCTACTCAAGAACTACGGTATATTTCAAAATCTCTGAGTCAGCCTTTAATTTGAAAGATTTGATCTTAGTGCAAAAAAACCTTACAAAGTACTAGGGGTCACTGAGATTTGGCCCAAATTAGGGGGTCAAAATGCCTGCAGTGCCAGCATACAAAGTGGGGGCTATTTTTAAACAAGAACATTCACCTTTATTATAACATTGCAAAAATCAAATTTGAAAAAAATGGCCTTTGTTTGAGATTTTTTAAATGGTCTTTATAGCCAGACATCTCCCACTCACACACTTCCAGTCGACGAGTGCCCTTTACATTGCTTTACAAAAAAAAAATTATAGTTAATTTTATTTTTTTTTAAGGGTTTGTTTTTTTGTTTAATATTGTTTTGTAAAAGAAAATCATTTTAAGATCATATTCGCAATGTGTTCAGTATACTAAAAAGTTGGGTGCTGTCCAATTTTCTGGAGATTCTAAGTAACTTCAAAACTACCATTTTTCAACTTCCGTATTGGAGAGCATGTTAGCGGATCTCTCCAGGGTTCTCTTGAAAGGCGGTATATACAAATAAACATAATTAACCTACCTGTTTTTTCGAAGCGAAAGTGTCATCTGATGCCCACCATCATAATGCAATGCTTGAAATGAGCAATGAAAGCTCAATATGCGTGTGTTGACTGTATGGCTAGGATTCCTTGGTGCGTATTCATTACATCTGAGCTACAGAAATCATCTGCAATCACGAGTTAAAACATCAGCTGAAAAGGGCTGTTACTGGGCACAGAGCAATAACCCAAGCTGTGTCAATACAATTCCTGTTGAAAGTACTTGATAGAAGAAACCGTGGTAACGCACTTTGATAGTGCCTACCAAGGCCGTAATGGCTCAGGATGTTCAAGGAGTTCTTTAACAGGCAAGCCGCAGCCAAAAACCAGTCACACCTCTGGAACTCTTCAAAGCCAAGAAGATCCATAGCTGTGTACAACTATTGACAAGAACACACCCATCAGCCGTACTCTTCACCGCTTTTTTTCCTTCCATTCTTTTTTCAAGAAGTTCATCCAGATCTTCTCTTCTTCTTTTTTTCCCGCTTTCCCTTTTCCCCCCACGTCCCCTTCCTCATATTTTTCCTGGGGCTTCTTTCTGCTTCACTCGCTTCCACTGCCACATGACATAACATCGTAGAAAGGCACTCTCCCCTCCCTGGTCACCATGGTCCGGCCTAGAAGCATAAAAAATCAAGGGACAAATTATTACTAGCCTGTTGTAAAGGGGGCTATGCATACAATACTTACCTGAAGATAAAAGTACTTTTTTTAGACTGGCATACCACAAACAGGCCCTTTTAATGTGAAAACAGGCATGGTCCCTCTTAGGCAGGCCCATAAAACCATGAGGGGGGGGGGGTGGTTGAAAGGGTCAGACGCCCCTAATTCCAAAGCCCCTAAACCCCCCGAAATGCTCAAAAAAGGCACAAAAAAAAAGATTTTGGGAACGGAGCCAGCCTGGGTTTTCCACTATTTAGTCCAATAAAAGGTTCAAATTTAAGTAAAAAAGGTCCACTTTGGCCAAATTTCACGCCTTTTGGTGGGGTGAATTTGGGGGGGGAACAAAAATCCCTTTTTGAAAAAAATATTTTGCCCCTACCCTAAAAATCCGCTGGTTATGGGCTTACCCTTAGGGATGAAAGTTGTAACCTGTGTAAATAAAACTGGCTGTTGTCATGAAAAAATTACCTCAATGTTACCCTATCACATACTAGATAGTGCAATTCGAGTTATTTTGCTTGAATTAAGTTAAAACATTGATCAGAAATTTCGAATATAATTTTGGGTATATAACAACTAGTGGTTGCCCGCGCTTCGTCTAGCTGATTAAAGGGAATGGTCACTAAACACGGTTTGAACACTACGCACATGATGCAAGAACGTCAGAGACATTACAGGATGTTTCTTCAAGCCATTCGCTTCATTCGTCCCTTTGCGTATAGAGGAATTGTCACTGTCTCATTTTATTAATAATTGGTTGGGTCAAGATAATGCAATCCATTTGATGCCTCCATAACTGATGCAGGTGACCATTTACTGCACAGGACCCCATCAGTGGCATAGCTGGGGGTCAGAGGAAGGTGACAACACAGTTGCAATAAGCCAGAAGAGAAAGGGTTTGGGCAAATGGATAGATATTGGCCAGATATGAATCCTATTCAATCACATGTTGTAAGTGAGTGTCCGTACCAGACAGTAAATCACCAAAATAATCCAAGGACATATCGCCGGATAGAATGAAGGACGCCTCTATAGTTTTCATGAGAACGGATGAACTT